>JAHSUH010001001.1:0-20695 GCA_025388415.1 Cynanchum wilfordii | reverse complement strand
TATAAAAATTGAAACAAAACTAATTAATTCATATGCAGTACTCATTTTAATTCATCATCAAAATACTAATAATAAATCAGAAAAAGAAACTTGAGTAAAATAGGAAATAGTGATGAATTTGGAAACTTTATAAAACAATAATAGTGGAGTTAAAATCAATCAAAATTCTTTTTTTAAAATATTCAATTTACTCACCTCTCATATTTTCAATCCAAAATCGATATCCCTCAAATCAATCCCTAAATTTTAACCAAACTTAAATCAAAACTAAAATTTTTTTTTAAGTCCTATAAACAATTAATCTACCCCCTAAAAAGGATTCCAAAAGAAAAATATTGCTTACCCGCTAACTCTCATTGATTGAATTATCCTACTCATCCGACACTTGTCTCATTCGAAAATCAAAACCGTCATTACGATAGTATTTTTTTTTTTTAATGATATTTTTAACCAAGCTTTGATAATATAAAATATAATAAACAAAATACTTGCTGAATAGATAAAACCATAAATTTTCTTATTTGCCCTTAGTGTTGGTTGGGTCTCAAATTCTACCCTCCTTACAAAAAAGTTTTGTCCTAGAAACTTTGAATATACTTTTCCCTAAAAATATCAATCCAAACTTAAGTTTCGTTCTAATGCAACCCACACACTTTAGCATTAGTCTATCTTCACCTTCGTATATAAATCCAATAAAATTAAATGTTCAACATCATTAATTACCTAACCAAAACTACTTAACTTCTAAATTTTGAAAATATTTTAGAAGAGAATAAAACACTAGAATTAGAACTTAGCAATAACTGAGTTTGCTACGATCATACATGTGACCACATCATTTGTATTCTTAAAATCTTCCTTTGTAAAAGCAAAAACTCTAGAATTCAATTGGGGATTTGCTTGCTTTGTTGGTTCTCGGGGCTTTATTGAAATCACTAGCGCCATATCAAGAAAATCTCCAATTTTGTGACTTACTTTTCCGCAACTAAAACACACTCGTCTTCCATTTGCATTCACCAAAATAAACACGATCACAAGTCTAACATGGCTTACGACTGGTTTCTATTTGCTACTTTCTCGGAAGAGAATTCTTTTATCTCTAATTGAGATTTATCTTAAGTAAGTTATGAATTCTGATCTTGAGTTCTAAATGGTCTCGTTCTTTTAAGCCTAACAACATCAACTCTCTTCGTATTTTTATCCACACTAATAGCAGTTTCATATACCTCGTTATAACTTTGAGACCGTACATCAACCATTTTATCTTGAATCCTTCCAAGTAATTCATCTTTAAATCATAGAAGTTTTACTTTCTCATTAGTCATAAATCTTCCAAGTGAATATTTGAATTTAGTTGCATATTCAACAATTAACATTCCTTCTATATCTACTTCAAGTTGAAAAACTCTCTCAGACATTCCATTCAAAAAGTTTCCGAAAAGTAATTATCCAAGAAAGCTTTCTTAGAGGAGACTTAAGTAATTTAATGAAGTTGGTGTTCCATGCAACCTCGATCTATACTGCATTTGTTGAGGGACTGTCCTAGTTTTGTACTAGTGTGGAAACTGCTAGTTCCCCCTGGCTGGTGGAACGTGTTTTGTAGGCCGGAGTCTTTTTTGGATTGGTGTAAAGTTAATTTTGACTTAGCTAGGAAGGATAAGCCTTGCTTAAAAAGCTGACACTATGTTTTTAGGCAAACGATACATGAGTTGTGGTACAGACACACTCGGAGGCTACACAATGTTGATACCCTGTTTGATCCCCGAGCCTTGGCGGAAAGATGTCTCCATTTGGTGTGGGAGAACCTTTCTGTCGATGCTCGGAGAAGAAAGAAGGGAACGCCTAACTTTTTGTATAGTTGGCTGCATGCCACTCTGACCTTGTATTTTTTTTTCGTATTTATGAATACAACATATCCGGTTTCGGACAAAAAAAAAAGTAATTTAATGAAAGAGCATTCTATCATCATTAAGAAAACAAGGAACTTCAAAGAAAAAATACGAGGAAATAGAGTCTGTACTTTTGGCCTTTTTCTCTTTTAAAAAAAAATCTAAATTAATAAATTTTTTAATAGTAAATAATAAAAAAAAGAAGATAAAATTAATAATAATAGTAAAATAAGAATCTAGTTCATACAAAGAATTGATACCTTTTCTTAAGAAATTAACTCCAATTTTAATAATAATAACCATAATAACAACAATAATAATAAAAAATATATTGAAGTCTTAATAGTTCTAAAAATAAAAATAATAAAAAAAATTCAGTACATTCCCCAATAAAAGCAAATAAAATAAATACCAAAAAAAATTTATAACCAAACCAAATGGAAAAAAAAATTAAAAAATTAAAAAAGAAAAAAAAGAAAAACTGCCAATATTGAAAATCCAAGTTTTCTATAAATTTTTCCAAACAATTTTTTTTTTTTTTTTTGCAAAATTTTCATAAAAACAAAAAAAAAAAAAAAAAAAAAAATCTTCAGTTCTAAAATAAATTTACTACCTAATTAAATTAAGAAAGAAAAAAATCCAACTTGGTCTAAGTTGTTAGTGGAGGTTACCAAAAAGATACCTTGAATTGTTTACAACTATTTAAATTTATTTTTATATATTATTATACATTCACTTCACTTTTCGATATGAGACGGGTATTATATTAATCTCTTCCCCCTCCTCAAGACCAAGCATTCTTGCTAGTGCCCAACTAAACATAATTGGTCCGAACTAAGATCAACTAGTGAATGTTTGAAACTATAGAGGTAACTCTCACCCTATGGGTGTAGCACTTAGTTCCCGTAATCGGGATTAGGAGTATTATAGAAACCCTAGGTCATGCAAGTTACATTTAGAAATATTTTTTGTGAAGATAAAATAATTTTAAAAAGATGAGATTTACTACCAAATTTTTCATAACAAGAAACTTGGTTAAAATCGCCAACTATAATCCAAAGGATATTTCATAGATGAACTAATAGTATTATTGGATTGATGAAATTCATTTGTTCCTCCTGAAGGATGATTTGTGACTAAAAAGCATTCATTAGTTCTAGAGTTATTGGTATGATTAGCATTGTATATTTTCATAATATATACATATATATATATATACATATATTTTTCCTCTCAAAAACTCCCACCAATGTTCAAATACACCCTTAAATAGTTCATGGTATTCCAGGTAGGAAAAATCCCTCAGACAACCTTAAACTTGACTGAGGTTGTTCTTAACTTATTACATAAATTAAAGCCAAACAAGATAAGCAACACAAAAATATATACATATGCACGGAAGTCCTCAATAGTAGAGACAGAAGGGTGTTCCACACACCACACCATAATCACAGTTAAGACAACTTTTATTGTTTTGATTCATCCCAGGATTTATGGTTTTTCGTCCAGCCGAGTTATAACCCTTGGATCAGGATTCTTATACAGCTTGGAACCTTGAAGTCTCTCAAAGTAAGAAATCCTTAGTCCATTCTCCCTTGCAATCTTAGAACGGACCCAACCAGAACGATTTCTTGGTGCACCACTCACAACAACAATGGTGTTTGTACTTGCAAAGTTAGCAAGAGGAACCACTGCCTCTGGTTCTGTCACAGATGAGGCATCTACCAGAAATATGTGACTGAAATGTCCTGCTATCATTCCTTCATTGCGCAGGCGAAAACTACTCATGAAAGTTGATGAAATTACCTTATATTTCTTCAGTGATTCCAGAGAAGGGCAAGCAAAGCAGTCCATTTCTTCCTCATAAAGACAAGATGGGAGTATGTCTACTGGTACACCATCAACCTCCCGAAATGCAGCATTTGCTCTGAACATATTGGCTTCATTTATCTGCTTCTTGAGAGCCCTCATCAAAACATCACATGTATTGTTCAGGGGAGCACATAAAAGAACTTTATTTGAAGGTGACTTTCGACAAATCTGAACCACTGCTTCCACAACTACCTCTGCAGTTCTCGATAGACGGTTCCTATCAACAATGGATAGTGGGCCTTCAACAAGATAAGGAGGTGAACCCTGAAGCCTTAAGATCTGGTGGATGGCAAAAGCTTCTTTTTGGCGGCCATAATTGACAAATAGATCGGTTGAAGCTAGTTCTTGTTTTGGTGCAAAGTCAGGGAAGAGGAAGTTCCTGTATATAGTCTCTGGTGCAGTTGTTATGGCATGGTGAGCTCGCTTTAGACAAACTCTATTGAATGAGAATTTGACATCATATTCACATTCACGGTCATGTTGAAAGTGGAAACTTTCTCCAAAGTCAGCTAATACAAGACTGCTCTTCACCACACGATATATGACACCCTATCCAAGCCATACAACAACTTTAGTTAGAAAAACGTAAGGAAAAGTGACTATGAACTAATTGAATCCCTATCACTGAGACTAATTAACTCCTCACAAAATCAATGTCAATAACATTCAAATATATTATACTCGAGCAACAAAATAAGTTAATCAAAGCATTGGTGTTATGAAGTTGTAACTTCAAAAAGTTCCATAGGCAAACCTGAAATGGCTTGATTGAACTGCCAGTAGGCTTTACTGAGACAGAATCTCTTGATAACAAGAATGGCCGCCTTTCAGGTTTTCCGGCGCACGATGATTGACTTGCAAGTACTTTGTCAATATCAAATGCTACAAAGACCTTTTCATCTTTGTCAGCAGCAGAAATGTAGCTTTTTGGCTTTCCTTTTCTTGTATAAATTGTTGCATCATGCAACTCCAAAGTCACATTTTTCAACACAAAACCTTCCCATTCCTGTATAATGATGCAAAGGAACACAAAAGGGATAAATGCATTCAATTTTTACATATAATTTCATCCAAAAACCTGAAAATTCAATATTAGAAATTCACATTTTAGGCAACCCCAAAATTTGAGATTAATGATGAAACCGCATAGCAAAACATCTCCAATTTCTTCAGTAACTTCTCAGAGAACATGAAGTTTTATTAAAGTTAATCATCAGAAAAGTTGAATAATGCATATGCAGGATACATCATCATAATAGAACCCATGTCAGATAAAAATCAAAAAGAAAAACTGAAGAACGCAATCTAAAATAGAGCAAGTCAACATATTCTCTGGTAAGTGGTTCATTATCCCCCTTATCTAAAATATTTTGGATTATCAAAACATCTCAGAAAAATCATCCCCTTGGGTAAACAAAACCAGTACATTGAACAGTTGTAATTTGGTTCACTTAGAACAACACAAGAATATATCAAAATTTTCATAACAATGGGAGTGAGAGTCAGCCTTTTCAATATAATGCAGAGGGTTATTTACCTTTCGTACATTAAAAAACAAAACATACTAAAGGACAATGCCTCCATTCGGAATCCAGTAAACAATAATGCACAGATAAATACATAAACATGTATAAGGGAAAGCTGCAGGATCAACAATTATCATGAAATATATTCATTACCTGTAGGTGACAGTCCTCAGCATATAGCAGAGCATGAAAGTAATCCTTGTAAGTTGCAGGAGACAAAGGTGTCTTCAGAACTCCAGGGACAATATCTTTCTGAACCAAAAGTTTAATATCCACAGGAAATTCATAGGTAGTTGTGCCAGACTTCTCTACCCAAACATAGTTATTCTTTTTCTGTTGACTTGTGGAACTTGATGAGAGAGAAGATAATGTTGGCTTAGAAGATAAGGGAGGGGGTTTTGCTGATTGATCCTGTTGCAAAGTAGAAAGTTGTGGATTCTTTTTGGTGGTTGGAGATTGATTTCCGGTATCAGATACAGGTGAAAAGCTGATACTTTTATTATCATTATAATTGGAAGGTGAAAACGAGAAATCCTTTGGTTTATGAACAAATTGACTTGACTTCTCTGAAACTAAAGATGGACTTGACTTTGTAGTGACTGAAGGAGGCTTGAAAGAAGCCTGAGATCTCAGGGAAGATGCTGAGATTACATTACCACTGTGAGAGTTCTGTTGGGATGCTTTATTCAGTACTTGATTCGTTTTAGCTTTCTGAAGAATCTCAGCAGAAGATGATGATGAGATAATATGATTTGGTTTTGGAGAAACTTCAGGCAATATAAACTTCGTAGCTGAAGGTGGTTGTGGTTTTGCTGAAGATGGGTGACTAAACCGGGATGAAACAATGGGAACTTTGTTACAAGGATCTGTTACCCTAGTAGAGGACTTATCTGCAACGTATCTACTTAGAACTGAATTACTTTGTATGGATTCTCTATTCTGAATAGAACATGAATCCACTGAATTCTGAAGCCACTTGTATGGATTTTCAGAGCTGGTGCTTGTTTTTTCAAAGTTAGGTTGGCTTCTCAAGGTATTCTGAGCGGGGATGGTCCTTGAGTATGTGTCAGCACGAGAAAGTCTCTGATATTCATAACTCGAATTTCTACTTACTTCCCTTTTTTTCATCCTCAATACATAGAATAAACTTCAAGATCTTAACAAACCAAGACATCTTTGTCAAATCCCAGAAAGACCTTGCTTAAACTTCAAAATATTTAGAAAAATCAGTAACAAGATCAAAGCAATGCCTACTAAACAGCTTAGAACAACTCTATATATATTATAAACATTCGTGTAACTTGCCCAAAAATATAATGTGTGCCTCCAAAGAATAGATTCATTTAAGTACAAATAGCCATGGATATCTTCTGTCATGGCAGCTTTGTATACATTTCTAACAAAAGACCCAAAGTTCTGCACCAGTAAATATAAAGGACATAATAATAGCTACCAGTTTCTTGATTACAGCTTTAGCATAGATAAAGAAACTGCAAAAATAATATTACATGAATCAACAGATTAAACCAATTGCAACCTAACTCCATAATAAAGTTTCATACAAATATTTTTTACAAACCCATAAAAAATCTTGTTTAAATTTTCGAAGGTCTTTTTATAAATTAAAAGGATCAGATGATAAAACTCACACTAGAAAACTGCAGAAGAGTAAAGCTGAAGAAGGACAAATGATCCCAAAACATATTAAGATCAACTTATCGCCAAAAAGATCGTAAAATTTTCCAACAAAACAAAAAACCCACTTACAAAGTCAAACTTTTTAGCTCACAGAAGTAAGTAAAATCTATGTTAGAGAAATTCATGCACACATTACTCCCCCCCTCAATGTCTCTGTGCCAGTTGCAGCACAAGAAGAACCAACTCACCTAGAGATTTCTTTGAGTTCCAAAGAGGGTTTGATCAGAGAAGCAAAACAGTGAGAATCAAAGCTGATTTCAACTATTCAACAAGATCCAAAGCATGATCATGATTATCTTTAAAACTAAGAAACTCCAACACTACAACATAATTAAGATCATAAAGTTGGGTAAACTTGAAAAATACAGTGGATTTCTGTTGGGAATTAGACCTTTAGAGAGTGAAGAGTAAAAGATGAGTTATAAATTCTATTATCATTTTTGAAAAACAATGTGAAAGGAAATGACTTTAAGAAAGACTATGAACAGTATTTTACTTTATTGTTCCATTTGTGGAAGATTCCCCTAATTTTATTTTGTAGTTAGTCATTTATCGTGAATGAGAGAATATGAAAAGAATTAGTCATGATTATTGTTGAATACTTACCATAATATCCTTTTGAGAAATAAATTAAATAAACAAATAGTTAGAATATTTAGGTTGTAATACTTGATGTTTTGATGTTAAGTTAATTATTTAACATTTTGAATGTAATGGAAACTGGAATCATTATTGTCTGCAATTATTTTTTCAATTCTTAGTGTTGAAAGGATATATTATAACCAAGATTAGGCTAATAATTGTGAGAATTGAAGAAGAAATTGAGAGGACAAAAGAATAGTTAGGGTTTCATTATAATTGAATGATATAATTACAATAGATAAATAAGACTATATATAGAAATAATGGAAAAGATAAAAAGACAATACTATCCTTATAATTATAATAAATAATAAAACTAATATATAATCTAACATCCCCTCAAACTCATGATGCGGCTGCAAGGAGTATCGAGAGTTTGTCAACAAAGAAGCGAAAACGCGAAACAATGTGAGACTTTGTAAAAAAATCAGCTAACCGCATGGTGGAAGAAACGAAAGGCAATGAAATCGTTCCACGTTGTAGCATTGCCTGTCGAGTAATATGACAATCAATTTCAATGTGTTTAGTACGCTCATGAAAGACTGAATTACGAGCAATGTGAATAGCACTCTTGTTGTCACAATAAAGTGGAGTAGGGGTAGTAATGTGAACTCCCATATCAGCCAAAAGCCAACGCAGCCAAACAATCTCATTCGTGGTAGTAGCCATGGCACGGTACTCAGCCTCTGTGGAGGATTGAGAAACAACTTGTTGTTTCTTACTTCGCCATGAAATAAGAGAACCACCTAAGAATATGCAAAAGCCAGTAGTGGACTTACGATCATGCGAATCACCAGTCAATCGAGCATCGAAGATAGGCAAAAAAGATTCAAAGACGAATCAGACGGAAACACAAGACCATGAGAAATAGTACCACGAAGATAGCGTAAAATACTGAAGAAAAAGAACCCAATGAATTGTAGTTGGAGATGCAACAAATTGACTGACAATATGGACAAGCATAAGCAATATCCGGTCGAGTAATAGTGAGGTAGATTAGGCTACCAACCAAAGTTCGGTACAAAGTAGGATCGGATAAGAGAGAACCATATGTAGGACTATATCGAGCATTAAGTTCCAAAGGTGTATCAACAACCAGAGTATCTCACCAGCCGAGCGATGAAGAATATCTGCTATATACTTAGAGCCGAGACAAAAAATAACCTTTTGAAGAAGTAGCAACCTCAATCCCCAAGAAATAACGCAAAGGACCTAAATCCTTCATGTCAAACTGATTAGCCAACTCAACCTTCAGTTTTGCAATACCAAGGACATCATCACCAGTAATAATCATGTCATCAACATAAAGTGAAAGAAGAATACGACCAGCAGATGTAGACTTAACAAATAAAGCGGAATCATGAGCACTAGAGGTGAATCCAAGAGAATAAACCACAGTAGAAAATCTCTCAAACCAAGCACGAAGAGCTTGTTTGAGACCATATAATGCCTTTTTAAGTTTACAAACTTCATTCAAATTATGAGATACACCAGGAGGAGGGACCATATGAACTTCTTCTTTAATATTCCCATTTAAAAAGGCATTTTTGACATCCATCCGAAATATGGACCATTTATGAACAGAAGCAACGACAATAAGAGCACGTATAGTGGTCATCTTGGCAACAGTGCAAAAGTCTCCTCATAGTCTATACCATACGTTTGAGTAAAACCCTTTACAACTAACCTTACTTTTGTAACACTCCACTGAGCCATCTGACTTAGTTTTGATCTTATAAACCCAACGAGAACCAATAGCACTCTTACCAGGAGGAAGGGGTACCAAATCCCAAGTATTGGTACGTTTCAAAGCATCAAGTTCCTCAGTCATAGCCTGCTGCCACTTAGGATCAAGAACAGCTTCTCTATAGGAAGTAGGCTCACAAAGATTGTGAAGAGACACTAAAAATGAAGTAAAGGATGGCGAAAAACAAGAATAAACAAAATCGGGTAATTGAGTGGACTTACGAGTACGTTGTGGATAGCGTGGTGGAGGATCTACAATCGGAGGAGGAGTAGGGATGACTACAGGAGAAGGTGAGGAGACAACATCGATGGTGGAGGAACTAAGATTAGGAGGATCATCTAAGAAAGGATCAATGCATATGAGATCGGACTTAGAGATATGTTGGGATGACTTAGGAATAGAGAAAAAGGGAATGTGTTCAAGAAAGAAGACATGACGAGAGACATATAATTTCTGAGCAATAGGATCATAACAACGATAACCTTTTTGCCCTTCACCATAACCAAGAAAAACACAGCAAGCGGAGCGTGAAGACAACTTATTAATCTCAACACTATGACGAAGAACAAAACAAGTACAACCAAACACACGTAAGGAGGAATAAGTAAGAGAATGGCCATGCAATTTTTCATAAAAGGACAAACCTGATGTGTGAACAGTATGAATTCTATTAATTAAGTGGACAACAATGAGAATAGTTTCACCCCAAAAAGAACTTAGGACACTAGCAGATAAGAGAAGAGAGCGAGCTGTTTCAACAATATGTCTATGTTTTCTTTCAGCTACTCTATTTTGTTGTGGAGTATCGGTACAGGAGATTAATGAATAGTACCATCGGAAAGAAGGAGCTCAGAAAATGCTATAGACGTATATTCTCCACCCAAATCGGAACGAAAACATTTTATCACAGCAGAGTATTGAGTTTTAACTAATGAGCGAAATGAGGTATAGATATGAAGAAAATCGGATCTACGTTTTATTAAATAAACCCAACAATATCTTGTATGATCATCAATAAAAGAAACATAATATTTGGAACCCCCTTTTGTGTCTACAAGAGAAGGCCCCCACACATCAGAATGAATCAACTCAAAAGGGGCAACCGAGGAAGACACACTTCGATTAAAAGGTAAAGTAGGAAACTTTGCCAGTTTACAACCATTACAATCGGAAATATCACAAGTTTCTAAATTTCTCAAAGATCTTTGTGAAACTAAATATTTTAGACGAGAAGCAAAAACATGACCAAGTCTAGAGTGCCACAAGTAAAAGGGGGAAGAAGAAGAATTTAAACGAAAAGAAGACAAATCAATACTCAATGCAGCTACATCCGGAACACGTAGATCGTCCAAGACATATAATCCCCCTTGTCTACGACCTTTATTCATCATCCTTTGTATCTATGTCCCAATCTCCTTCCCCTACCACTGTTATGACTACCGATGGCACTCACATGCCCTTAGCAGGTGTTGGTTCTATATGCATTCCTCGTTTATCTCTCTCTGATGTTTATTGTGTTCCAAAACTTACTATGAATCTTGTATCCGTGAGTCAGCTTTGTGATTCTGGTTATTCTGTTTCTTTCTCATCTACTTCTTGTGATGAAGAAGGTGACATATGATGAGATGCACTAGAATCTAAGACCCACAAGGAAGAAAATATATTTGCAGTATTAGCAAAATTCAGATTTAATGCAGATGAAGTAGACATCGCATAAGGTGAATCATCTTTTACAAAAGTCATTAGCAATAAATAATCCTCTAAATATCAATGCAAGTCAAGCAAAGTAAATAAAGATCTCAATATCTTAAATAACCAAAACTTCCAAACAAGTGCAAATTCCCAAATTTCTCAAATTACTCAAATTCTCAAATTCTCAAATTCTCAAATTATCCCCAAATTTCTCAAATTCTCAAATTACTCAAATTCTCAAATTTCTTACACAAATATAGAATAATTTATATAAGTCCGGAAAAAAAAAACTACCACCCTTTTTTAATCAAGATATAGAACTCCAGCAACACAAACAATAATCAAGAAAATTTAAATTAAATTGAATAAGAAAAAATTCAACTTTCCTCTCAAAATTTCAGCTTCCAAACTGCACTGCACGCACCCACGGCTTCTCACCAAATTCCACGGCGGCAGCAACAAATTTCAACAAAACCCAAATTCCACGGCAGCCACAAATTCAACAAAAAAATTTTCAATTCTATCAAACATCCCAAAGAAGGTGATTGAATCTCCTATTAAATTTTTAATCAAATATCTCATAACTTGGCTTTGATAACATGTGAGAATTGAAGAAGAAATTGAGAGGACAAAAGAATAGCTAGGGTTTCATTATAATTGAATGATATAATTACAATACATAAAAAAGACTATATATAGGAATAATGGAAAAGATAAAAAGACAATACTACCCTTATAATTATAATAAATAATAAAACTAATATATACTCTAACAATAATGATTCCAATTTAATACATTGTATTAAGGAGAAAAGATCCTTGAAGAATGTATTGTATATATTGAATCCAAAAAAAAGAGAAAAAAGAACAATATATATGTATATTTATCTCTCGATATTCGAAGAGTTGCATCAAACCTTTTTAATCTCTATCTAACACCTATTTTTCTATACATAAATTTCAAATTTGATACTTTAATTAAAAGAAATCAAACTCTTTCCATTTGAATCAACAAGTTGTTAGTGGAAAAAAAGAATATATATATATATATATTTGTTATATAAGGTGATATCATATTAAGAGTGAGCTACAAAATAGGACAAATTTAGGTAGTATAAAATAACTAAAAAGAGTCTTCAGAGAAAAAGAATATAATATAAATAAAAGTAGGTTGAATCTAATGTTTTATATAGCTTTGTCTGGAGCCTAAAGAAGTTAAATCGTTTCTATTTATGCATTATAGATCTATATTCATCACATATAAGAAATTTTAATTTTTAATTTTTCTCATTTTTAAGATGATTTGTCTATTTAAGTTCTAAAATGAATTTTTGGGGAAAAAAGAGAAAATAGTTTCTAAGGAATATGAATTGTATATTCATGAATGTTCCATGTTTTGCAGAGAGGAGAGTTAATATATATATATATATATATAAATCCATATTTGTTAACCTATCAAGAGGGCTTATTTATTGTTCCTTCAATTATTTTACTTAGATATGTTTGAAAGAATTTTCTTATGTATCTTGGAATATTACTGTAGACAATAATTTCTTTTTATTTCCTGTAAAATCAGAATTACAAGAAATAATAATAATTGAATACAACAGATTTATACAATAAATGAGATTTTGGGTCCAATCTCTATGGATCCGTTGATTCTATCCGTCGTGGATCCGAGAGGCGTTTTGGGCTTGTCTCGATCCAATGAATTTGTTTTCTTCCGAGGGGTTTTTGGGCTGGATCTCGGAATGGATTCGATCTCGAGGGCTTTTGGGCTTGATCTCGATCTATCGAACAATTTGATTTCTTCTTCCGATGGGCTTTAGGACTTTGTCTCGGAATGGATTCAGAGAGGAAGGGCGGACTTCGACAGAGGTTCGGGAACCTTCGAATATCTCTCAATTTCTCAGCTTCCGGAGTGTGTGAGTGTGAGCAGTGTATGTGTGTCACATTTCTTGAGGGAGTTTGCCCTCTATTTATAGATGGAGTGAGTGATAACCAATGGCTATGATGTTGCCACTTGTCACTCATCTAAGGGGTGAATCTTTTAATATCAAAATATATAAAATATAAATATAAATATATATTTAAAATATATAAATAATATTTAATTATATATTTAAATATATAAATAATATTTATATATCTACAATTACTATTGTCTATTTATGAATATAATATAATATATATATATATATATATATATGTGATAGTTACACTGAATTCTAATTACAAAAGTGTGGAATTTTCTAATTACAATAATGTATCATTATGATTTAAAAATAAAAAATTAAAAAAGAAAAAAGAAAGACAACAAAGTCTAAAAGTTCAACAAAATTATAAATTATATGTCATTAAAAACTAACAATCTTATATATATAAGATATATACGATATATAAGATATATACGATAGTTACACTGAATTCTAAATTTTTGAGATATTCAATTTTTTAAAATATATAAGCCGATCTTTTTTAAAATTTATATAAATTTGATATATAGGAGTTTCGATTCAATTGAACACTCATCTAAAATTTTGATAAACTTAAAAAAAAAAATTAATTTTTATTGATTTATTGTCTACATGATGATTGAGTATAAATTTATGTATATATTTGGTAATATTTTTAAAGTATTTTGATTATTTATTATTAATTAGTTTCAAAATTACCATAGTCTAAAATATTTCGAAAAATAATAAAATATTTTGGTCTATTATATTTTTTTATAAAATTATTTTGAAACGAGTCATTAAAATATTTACAAATTTTTATTTTCAAGAGTCATTATATATATTCATCTACAACATTATTTTTTTTATATATATAATATATAATATATATATTTTTGAGTTAAAATTTATTTATTGATAATATTTTCAATATTATTTTAAATTACAAAATATTATAAAATTGGTTAGAGATATTATTTTTTAAAGTCATTTTCAATTTAAATTATATTATATTTTATTTTAGCTATTCTATAACATATAAGGTTATTGTTTGATTAAAAATTTAGCATTTTGGGCTACAAAATATTATATCTATATTAATTTTTAATAGAAATAATAAGATATTTTGAGACATTTTGATTGTCGAATTAAGTTAATGAAAATATAAATGATTGAATAAATACAATAATCAATTCGAAAAAATTAATATAATTGTAGTAATTAAAATATGTTCGACTTTAATAAAATGAATCTATTAACGTGAAAAAAAAATTTACTCAAATATAAATGTAATAGACCTGTGCGCCAAGTGTTATAAAATTAACAAATTGAATGTAGTGAATAATAAATTATTTTTCCATTTAATTATGTTATAATAGTAAAATAAACTGAAATTAATCAATTATTATTTGAATCACAAAATATAATTATAATGATTGAATTTTGATATTTTAATTAATTAACTTTATAGTTTAAAAATATTATTAAATATTTTATACAAATGTAATCTTAATAATATACGGTTTAGATGGAATGATAATCACTCTTTTATAAATTGACTTATTGGATAGATAAATTATGTAGGTTACTAAGATTGATTATTGTATATTTTATATAAGAAATATTAAATTATGTTTTTAGTTTTGAATGCATGTGAGATTTTACATCTTTTGAATTTGAATTTAGAGCATATTGTCGTGTTATGTCTTGAATTTTGAACTTTAGTTTATAAATTAGATTGAAGCGTGACAATAATTTATATTAATAATTTAATGATGCTACTACTAGTATTCGTAAATAAAACATATATTTTTCTGAAAATATTATCAATTTCTAACCACAAGCATAGTAATAATAAATATGATAAATTAAGTATGACAATAACCCCAAAAAAACAAAAGACATTAAAATCAAAACAAAATTGCTTTATATAAAATACTCGTCTTAAATTGTAATAAAATACTAATAATAATAATAATAACCATAATAAATCAGAAAAAGAAACTTGAGTAAAATAGGAAATAGTAGTGAATTTGGAAAATTTTTATAATATTACCAACAATAATAGTGGAGTTAAAATCAATCAAAATTATATTTTAAAACATTCAATTTACTCACCTCTCATAGTTTCATTCAAAATCGATATCACCCAAAACAATCCCTAAATTTTAACCAAACTTAAATCAAAACTAAAATTTTCTTAAGTCCTATATGAACAATTAATCTACCGCCTAAAAGGATTCCAAAAGAAAAATATTGCTTACCCGCTAACTCTCATTGATTGAATTATCCTACTCATTCGACACTTGTCTCATTCGAAAATCAAAACCGTCATCACGATAGTATTTTTTTTAATAGTATTCACTTCACTTTTCGATATGGGACGGATATCACATTAATCCCTTCCCCCTCCTCAAGACCTAGCATTTTTGCTAGTGCCCAACTAAACATAATTAGTCCGAACTAAGATCAACTAGTGAACATGTAAACCTATAGAGGTGACTCTCACCCTTTGGGTGTAGCACTTAGTTCCCGTAATCGGGATTATGAGTATTATAGAAACCCTAGGTCATGCAAGTTACATTTAGAAATATTCTTTGTGAAGATAAAACAATTTTCAAAAGATGGAGATTTACTACCAAATTTTTCATAACAAGAAACTTGGTTAAAATCGCCAACTATAATCCAAAGGATATTTTCATAGATGAACTAATAGTATTATTGGATTGATGAAATTCATTTGTTCCTCCTGAAGGATGATTTGTGACTAAAAAGCATTCATTAGTTCTAGAGTTATTGGTATGATTAGCATTGTATATTTTCATAATATATACATATATTTATATACATATATTTTTCCTCTCAAAAACTCCCACCAATGTTCAAATACACCCTTAAAATAGTTCATGGTATTCCAGGTAGGAAAAATCCCTCAGACAACCTTAAACTTGACTGAGGTTGTTCTTAACTTATTACATTAATTAAAGCCAAACAAGATAAGCAACACAAAAATATGTATATATGCACGGAAGTCCTCAATAGTAGAGACAGAAGGGTGTTCCACACACCACACCATAATAACAGTTAAGACAACTTTTATTGTTTTGATTCATCCCAGGATTTATGGTTTTTCGTCCAGCCGAGTTATAACCCTTGGATCAAGATTCTTATACAGCTTGGAACCTTGAAGTCTCTCAAAGTAAGAAATCCTTAGTCCATTCTCCCTTGCAATCTTAGAACGGACCCAACCAGAACGATTTCTTGGTGCACCACTCACAACAACAATGGTGTTTGTACTTGCAAAGTTAGCAAGAGGAACCACTGCCTCTGGTTCTGTCACAGATGAGGCATCTACCAGAAATATGTGACTGAAATGTCCTGCTATCATTCCTTCATCGCGCAGGCGAAAACTACTCATGAAAGTTGATGAAATTACCTTATATTTCTTCAGTGATTCCAGTGAAGGGCAAGCAAAGCAGTCCATTTCTTCCTCATAAAGACAAGATGGGAGTATGTCTACTGGTACACCATCAACCTCCCGAAATGCAGCATTTGCTCTGAACATATTGGCTTCATTTATCTGCTTCTTGAGAGCCCTCATCAAAACATCACATGTATTGTTCAGGGGAGCACATAAAAGAACTTTATTTGAAGGCGACTTTCGACAAATCTGAACCACTGCTTCCACAACTACCTCTGCAGTTCTCGATAGGCGGTTCCTATCAACAATGGATAGTGGGCCTTCAACAAGATAAGGAGGTGAACCCTGAAGCCTTAAGATCTGGTGGATGGCAAAAGCTTCTTTTTGGCGGCCATAATTGACAAATAGATCGGTTGAAGCTAGTTCTTGTTTTGGTGCAAAGTCAGGGAAGAGGAAGTTCCTGTACATAGTCTCTGGTGCAGTTGTTATGGCATGGTGAGCTCGCATTAGACAAACTCTATTGAATGAGAATTTGACATCATATTCACATTCACTGTCATGTTGAAAGTGGAAACTTTCTCCAAAGTCAGCTAATACAAGACTGCTCTTCACCACACGATATATGACACCCTATCCAAGCCATACAACAACTTTAGTAAGAAAAACGTAAGGAAAAGTGACTATGAACTAATTGAATCCCTATCACTGAGACTAATTAACTCCTCACAAAATCAATGTCAATAACATTCAAATATATTATACTCGAGCAACAAAATAAGTTAATCAAAGCATTGGTGTTATGAAGTTGTAACTTCAAAAAGTTCCATAGGCAAACCTGAAATGGCTTGATTGAACTGCCAGTAGGCTTTACTGAGACAGAATCTCTTGATAACAAGAATGGCCGCCTTTCAGGTTTTCCGGCGCACGATGATTGACTTGCAAGTACTTTGTCTATATCAAATGCTACAAAGACTTTTTCATCTTTGTCAGCAGCAGAAATGTAGCTTTTTGGCTTTCCTTTTCTTGTATAAATTGTTGCATCATGCAACTCCAAAGTCACATTTTTCAACTCAAAACCTTCCCATTCCTGTATAATGATGCAAAGGAACACAAAAGGGATAAATGCATTCAATTTTTACATATAATTTCATCCAAAAACCGGAAAATTCAATATTAGAAATTCACATTTTAGGCAACCACAAAATTTGAGATTAATGATGAAACCGCATAGCAAAACATCTCCAATTTTTTCAGCAACTTCTCAGAGAACATTTAGTTTTATCAAAGTTAATCATCAGAAAAGTTGAATAATGCATATGCAGGATACATCATCATAATAGAACCCATGTCAGATAAAAATCAAAAAGAAAAACTGAAGAACGCAATCTAAAATAGAGCAAGTTAACATATTCTCTGGTAAGTGGTTCATTATCCCCCTTATCTAAAATATTTTGGATTATCAAAACATCTCAGAAAATCATCCCCTTGGGTAAACAAAACCAGTACATTGAACAGTTGTAATTTGGTTCACTTAGAACAACACAAGAATATATCAAAATTTTCATAACAATGGGAGTGAGAGTCAGCCTTTTCAATATAATGCAGAGGGTTATTTACCTTTCGTACATTAAAAAACAAAACATACTAAGGGACAATGCCTCCATTCGGAATCCAGTAAACAATAATGCACAGATAAATACATAAACATGTATAAGGGAAAGCTGCAGGATCAACAATTATCATGAAATATATTCATTACCTGTAGGTGACATTCCTCAGCATATAGCAGAGCATGAAAGTAATCCTTGTAAGTTGCAGGAGACAAAGGCGTCTTCAGAACTCCAGGGACAATATCTTTCTGAACCAAAAGTTTAATATCCACAGAAAATTCATAGGTAGTTGTGCCAGACTTCTCTACCCAAACATAGTTATTCTTTTTCTGTTGACTTGTGGAACTTGATGAGAGAGAAGATAATGTTGGCTTAGAAGATAAGGGAGGGGGTTTTGCTGATTGAGCCTGTTGCAAAGTAGAAAGTTGTGGATTCTTTTCGGTGGTTGGAGATTGCTTTCCGGTATCAGATACAGGTGAAAAGCTGATACTTTTATTATCATTATAATTGGAAGGTGAAAACGAGAAATCCTTTGGTGTATGAACAAATTGACTTGACTTCTCTGAAACTAAAGATGGACTTGACTTTGTATTGACTGAAGGAGGCTTGAAAGAAGCCTGAGATCTCAGGGAAGATGCTGAGATTACATTACCACTGGGAGAGTTCTGTTGGGATGCTTTATTCAGTACTTGATTCGTTTTAGCTTTCTGAAGAATCTCAGCAGAAGATGATGATGAGATAATATGATTTGGTTTTGGAGAAACTTCAGGCAATATAAACTTCGTAGCTGAAGGTGGTTTTGCTGAAGATGGGTGATTAAACTGGGATGAAACAATGGGAACTTTGTTATAAGGATCTGTTGCCCTAGTAGAGGACTTATCTGCAACGTATCTACCTAGAACTGAATTACTTTGTATGGATTCTCTATTCTGAATAGAACATGAATCCACTGAATTCTGAAGCCACTTGTATGGATTTTCAGAGCTGGTGCTTGTTTTTTCAAAGTTAGGTTGGCTTCTCAAGGTATTCTGAGCGGGGATGGTCCTTGAGTATGTGTCAGCACGAGAAAGTCTCTGATATTCATAACTCGAATTTTTACTTACTTCCCTTTTTTCATCCTCAATACATAGAATAAACTTCAAGAACTTAACAAACCAAGACATCTTTGTCAAATCCCAGAAAGACCTTGCTTAACCTTCAAATTATTTAGTAAAATCAGTAACAAGATCAAAGCAATGCCTACTAAACAGCTTAGAACAACTCTATATATATTATAAACATTCGTGTAACTTGCCCAAAAATATAATGTGTGCCTCCAAAGAATAGATTCATTTAAGTACAAATAGCCATGGATATCTTCTGTCATGGCAGCTTTGTATACATTTCTAACAAAAGACCCAAAGTTCTGCACCAGTAAATATAAAGGACATAATAATAGCTACCAGTTTATTGATTACAGCTTTAGCATAGATAAAGAAACTGCAAAAATAATATTACATGAATCAACAGATTAAACCAATTGCAACCTAACTCCATAATAAAGTTTCATACAAATATTTTTTACAAACCCATAAAAAATCTTGTTTAAATTTTCGAAGGTCTTTTTATAAATTAAAAGGATCAGATGATAAAACTCACACTAGAAAACTGCAGAAGAGTAAAGCTGAAGAAGGACAAATGATCCCAAAACATATTAAGATCAACTTATCGCCAAAAAGATCGTAAAATTTTCCAACAAAACAAAAAACCCACTTACAAAGTCAAACTTTTTAGCTCACAGAAGTAAGTAAAATCTATGTTAGAGAAATTCATGCACACATTACTCCCCCCTCAATGTCTCTGTGCCAGTTGCAGCACAAGAAGAACCAACTCACCTAGAGATTTCTTTGAGTTCCAAAGAGGGTTTGATCAGAGAAGCAAAACAGTGAGAATCAAAGCTGATTTCAACTATTCAACAAGATCCAAAGCATGATCATGATTATCTTTAAAACTAAGAAACTCCAACACTACAACATAATTAAGATCATAAAGTTGGGTAAACTTGAAAAATACAGTGGATTTCTGTTGGGAATTAGACCTTTAGAGAGTGAAGAGTAAAAGATGAGTTATAAATTCTATTATCATTTTTGAAAAACAATGTGAAAGGAAATGACTTTAGGAGAAGATTATGAACAGTATTTTACTTTATTGTTCCATTTGTGGAAGATTCCCCTAATTTTATTTTGTAGTTAGTCATTCAGAGATTATGAAAAGAATTAGTCATGATTATTGTTGAATACTTACCATAATATCCTTTTGAGAAATAAATTAAATAAACAAATAGTTAGAGTATTTACCAATTTTGGTTGTAATACTTGAAGTTTTGATGTTAAGTTAATTATTTAACATTTTGAATGTAATGGAAACTGGAATAATAGTCTGCAATTATTTTTTCAATTCTTAGTGTTGAAAGGATATATTATAACCAAGATTAGGCTAATAATGATACCAATTTAATACATTGTATTAAGAAGAAAAGATGTTTGAAGAATGTATTGTATATATTGAATCCAAAAAAAAAGAGAAAAAAGAGCAATATATATATATTTATCTCTCTCGAAGAGTTGCATCAAACCTTTTTAATCTCTATCTAACACCTATTTT
>JAHSUH010001000.1:0-20121 GCA_025388415.1 Cynanchum wilfordii | reverse complement strand
TAAGAAAATAATTTCAAAATCAGTTGTCAATTGAATCCGGAAAGATCTCTACACCTCAACTTTCTTCTTGAATCCTCTTCTTGTTCCTTGAAGCTTGAATGGTTGAAGTAGCTCAAAATCCTCTTGATCAAGTCACAAAACTCTACCTCATAGACCAAGGAGAGATTTCATAACCTAACTAGAAACATTTATTCACTAAAACAACCTAGGGAATTATCTAATCAAAGTTATTCAATCAAAGTAATAGAAATTCCCCAAATTCTATACCAAAATATATGAAATTGAAGAAGAACCCAATATGAAATTCAATATCTCAAAACAATGTGAGATACTAACCAACATAACCACTAAGCTAACCCTAAAACAACCCTAATCCAACTTCAAACAATGGTAAAAATCCCAATATTTATAGATAACCAAAACCGGGGGTAAAATTGTAATTTTATAAAACGAATCTGAAATTTGGCTTAACACGGGCGTGTTGCACCCGGTGTTGTGCCCGTGTTGGCTATGCGCGACACGGCTGTCGCGCCCGTGTTTCGACCGTGTTGCCTCCCGTGTTGGTGATACGCGACACGGGCGTGTTTGCACCTGTGTTGGAAGCCGTGTTCATGGCTGAGCCCGTGTTGATGGGCGTGTTCAGCCTCCTGGGCTGGCGTGTTGGTGCGCGTGTTGCCGGACTGGGATTTCTATATCTTTCCAGAAATTGTATATTTAGTCCCCGAACTTCGCTCTTTTGATCAATTAGCTCCCTAAACTTCCGAAAACAGAAATATCACAATTAAGTGCACAATTAATATATTTATCTCAATTTACTCTAATAATCCTCAACAATTATGCACAAATACCCTTCCAAAACATTACCAAATTTAGCGTTATCAAGCTCCTTTCTCCAAGCTCACTCAAAGCCGAAGGATAGCTATCCGTGGCGTAGTATTCTTGTGGGAAGGGATTTGCGGAAAGGTTTGAGTTTTAGGGTTGGAAACGGGAAATCTATTCGCATTTGGGATGACAGATGGATCCCCGGGATTCCTATTGGTAGTCTTGTATCTTTTCGATGGGATGACTCCAGACCTCAATTTGTTTCGGAACTTATTGATTTTCATTTGAATTGCTGGAACTTGGTAATTTTATGACGGTGGTTCCCTAAAGATATTTTCGAGGCCATTTTGTCAATTCCCCTCTGTCCACTTCTTCCTGGGGACGTTTTGGTATGGAGGTTAACGACAAATGGTTCTTATTATGTTAAACCAGACTACTACTTGGCTTATCAAGAGCTTCAAAGTATGGGTGGAATGATTGGAGGATCAAGTGGGCCCGATCCTTTCTGGCAGATTCTTTGGAGCTAGAAGCTCCCGCCGAAGATACTGCATTTTCTGTGGAGGGTGGCGTCGGATTCGCTTGCTACAAGAGAGGCTTTAGCTCGGCGGGTTCCTACTAACCCATGTTGTATGTTTTGCCCTACTATTCTTGAATCTTCTAGTCACCTCTTGTGTGACTGTTCTCTTGCTAGACAGGGGATGGTCCGGATCGGGTTGGAAACATCATCTCTCCACCATTGAGGCACATTCTTTTAAAGATGTCTTACTCCATATTATTGAACATTTTGATGAGGTGGATGTTGGTCATTTTTGTTCCTTATTGTGGTGTTTAAGGCTGGCTAAGAATGAGGCTATCTTTCATCACAAATCTCCATCTGTTTGTGAGATTTTTCATTGCAGTTCAGGGGTCTCGACGTTTCCCATGTCCGAGTTTATTCCCCAATATCCGATTCCCGCAAAGATGGTTACTTATTTGACGTCCGGTGTTCCGGATTCTAACTGTGTTTTGGTGCATTTTGACGGTGCTTTATGCCGGTCGAAATTAACTATTGGTGTTGTTGTTCGTGACAAGGATGGTCGGTTGTTGAGTGGTTTGGTAGGAAGGGTATCTGCTGCTCATAGTAATGCGGAATTTGTGGAGGCTCTTGCACTCTCCATTCCATTCGATGAGCGTATAAATCTGGGTTTAAATTTGTCCATTTGTGGGGAGATTGCCAAACTCTTCTTCGGAAAGTGATTTCTTTGGAGACAGATTTCTCGGATGTTGGTCATATTATTGGTCTCATTGTTGAAGTTTCAGAGTTTTTCGATAGTTTTTCCCTTTGTTTCATTGCGCGTTCCGATAATGTGCATGCTCATTTGATGGCAGCACATGGTCTTCGCTTATTGGTGTGTGTTTTGAGTGAGTAAAAATAGTATCATATAAAGCAAATAGTCTCACAAAAAGTGTCACAAAATCAAACACAACTAAGGTAGAGTACCTATCGCATGTAGATAGTAACACGAGAGTACCACGATTTTAAATTTATAAATATCGTATCCTCAGGAACATTGGTGACGGCTGTTTAGTTTCTACCAATTATAACAATCTTTAAGGTTTGGGGAATTAGTCCTATGTGTCCATTCAATTCGGATATGTTTGTTTGAAGAATATTTAAAACAAGAATGGAAAACAATTAACTAAGATCTCTAATGAAGTACATATGATTAATTAAGGTGAACAATGTTCGAAAGTTCAGTTTGCAAACGGATCTAAGGAGATTATGGCGTTCCGGTTATGGTTGTGCTTTGGACAGCTTTGTCCTACAGCGTGCCTGGGAAAGTTCCATCTCAGGTTCCCGGGAGACTCGTCGCTCCTCTTCCTTGGGAACTCGAATCATTGCATCATTGGATAGTTGTTAAGGTATTGTTTCTTGATTTGCTCTGGATTATGGAACTAAATTTTGTATAGTATCCGATGTTGTGTTCATAATATGTGCAGGACATGGCAAGAGTTCCGGTTGCATACATATTTGCTTGCTATAATTCCTGCTCTAATGGTAGCAGGTCTATATTTTTTTGACCATAGTGTTGCATCACAAATGGCACAACAAAAGGAATTCAACCTCAAAAAACCATCACGCTTATCATTATGATATCTTCTGCTTGGCTTCATGGTGTACGTTCTTTGTTTTCATAGTCTTATCGGAAATTGGGACATTTTTTCCCCATTTCCCTTTGAAATTCCAGTTTGCCATATGCATTTTTTTTTTTCGCCATAAATTTTTCGTTTTCGGACATTGGTTTTTGGATTGCTTGGACTTCCTCCTTCAAATGGTGTTCTTCCACAATCCCCCATGCATACCAGAAGTCTTGTAGTTCTTAAGAAGCAGGTTGGTAAGGGCATTCTTGGAAACTTTTTGCTTTTCTGTTAAGAATGATTATGAAACCTTTTGATTTTGGTAATGATATACAGTTGATCCATAAGAAAATGATGAAAACTTCCAAAGACGGGATTAAACAACAAGCAAGCCATTCAGAAATTTATAGGAAGATGCATGTTGTTTTTGTAGAGATGGATCCTGTCCTAACTATAAGTACACTTTATATATACATATATGTATATATGTATACTATACATCAATTTTGTCCAACAAGATAGTTTCTTGCAGAATACAGTGGACCACGAACTTAAAGACTTGAAAGAAGCAGTAATGAATCACGAAGATGAAGGAACAACATCAAATGCAAACTTTGATCCCGAGAAATATATAGATGCACATTTGCTTGTGAGAGTAACCGAGCAAAGAGTCAGCAACTTGTTGCAGTCCATACTTGTGGGAGTGGTTGTATGTGATATGCCATTGATCAAGATGATCCCCACCTCGGTTCTCTGGGGATACTTTGCTTATATGGCAATGTGAGTCTCCCAGGGTTCTCGGTTCCGGGAAAGGATATTACTGCTTCTTGTTCCTCCTCGTAGGCGATTCAAGGTCTTACAAGGCGTTCATGCTTCATTTGTGGAGTATGTTCCTTTCAAATACATTGCAGCATTCACCATTCTCCAGTTTGTTTATCTCCTGATTTGCTTTGGAGTGACATGGATTCCCATAGCTGGAATATTGTTTCCATTGCCATTCTTCATACTCATAAGTCTAAGAGAACATGTTCTTCCCATGTTTTTCCCTGCAAATTATCTTCAAGATCTCGATGCAGCTGAGTACGAGGAAATCATTGGACATTCAGGAAGAAGAAGGAATCCTCCTCCATACGAGGTAGAAAAAAGAAAAAAACCAAGATTTTTACAGATTAGCTTTATCTTTACATGGAATTGAAATAAATTTTGTTGAACAGGACTCGAATTCATCTAGTAATCCTGATGAAGGGGATGATGATGATGATGATGATGATAGTGATGAATTGTTTTCTTCTGCTCAATTACTGGATGAAATGACAACTAGCATGGGCGAATTCAAGCGCAGATCTTTAAGTTTCAGCAGTTCATCTTTAAGCTTCAATGAGAGACAATATCGGGTTTTTTGTTTTTCCTTACACTTTATTAATTGATCGGACAGATTATGTATATATATGTATATGTATGTAAATCTTGAGGGGAATTTTTCTTTTTCAATCTCAGGTTCATCCACAAGACTGACTGACTGATGCCACCACAAGTTTATAAAAGGATAACACCACAAGAACTAACACCAACAATTCTTTTGATTCTCAAAAGAAGAATCATTTAGTTTTTTTCTTTTTGTTAAGATCTCTTCTTGGCAATTGAAAAGATGAATTATTATTTTATATATTAGCTGTGTATAAAGAAGAGAGAAAAAAAAGGGAAAAAAACAAAAAAAGAAAAGAAATAGTGGCAATATATATAGAAAGAGAAGCAATGTTGTTCTTATTGAGGCTTTTAGAATTTAGCCTCTTTTTCCTCCAAAAAGTGTGAGGATAAAAGTTTCTTAAGTAATTTTTGTGTATTTGGACAGTGATGAAGTTGTGGAACAATTGATCAAATGTGGTCCCTTGTTAATATAAAATTGCCAATAAGATCTTTTAAAACTACTAATTTACTAATGAGGTCCCTTTTTATTAGCAAATGATTATTGCTAAAGGAACTATTTTAGAGAAACTTTTAGTGAAAAGAGTGTTATAAATAGTCTAATGAACTTTTTTAAAGAAATTTTTAATGAAAGAAGGATTTCATTGGTGAAAAAATTAGAATATATATATTAGTGAAATGATTGTTAAGAAGGGATCAAATTGGTCTTTTCTTTATTTAAACACACATAAACATACAAACAAATATATATATATATATATATATATATATTGCACTTTTTCTTTCTTTCTAACAAAAATTTGGATAGATGAAGCATTAAGTCTTTGATTGGTACGATAGAAAAGTGCACTCACAATGCTAATGCTACACGATCCCTTGGATAATTCTTTTTATAGATTTTTTAACGGATAACTAATTACACAATAATTAAATAATATACGGACTAATTCCATAAAAAATTCATAATTTTAGGCCTATTTTTGTCAATTTTCCCAAAAGGAAATCTTGGAAAATGGTTTACATACTCGGACCATTGAAAGGGGTTGGCAAGAAGATTAGCACGAACAACACCTATTGGTCCAAATGAGAGGAGCTTGTTTTCTTATGTAAGGTCTCGTGTAGAAATTGTTTTACAATTTGTACTAACATTTGCTCAAAAAAATAACTTTGCAAGACAGTGTAGGGAGAGTTATATAATTTTGTACTCTCCCCTACATTAGAATAAAAAATGCAATCGTAATCAAAAATATTTTTTTGAATTCTTGTGAAAGATATAATTTTGTACTCTCTTTTTTTTAAGAACATTTGCATTCAACAAAATAACTTTGAGAGACATGTGTAGGGAAAGTTATATAATTTTTTACTCTCCTTTTGAGAGACATGTGTAGATAGATTTATATAATTTTGTATTCTCCTTTTGAGAGACACGTGTAGGAAAAGTTAATTTTATACTTTTCTTTTTTGGGGCATTTTGCATTCGACAAAAAAACTTTGATATTTTTTTCATTCAAGATCATTGTTTAACTTACAATGGATGTAAGGGTCCTTATGAAAACTGAACTTTATGGGTTGTCACTTCCTACATAATTAAATCTACATATGAATCTAAAATTTTTGAATTCTTGTGAAATATATAATTTTGTACTTTTCTTTTCCAAGGACATTTGTATTTGACAAAATAACTTTGATATATTTCCATTTAGGATCATTGTTTAACTTTATGGGTTGTCACTTCCTACATATTGGATGTAAGGGGTCCTTTGAAAACTAAAATTCATGGGTTGTCATTTCCCATATAATTAAGTCTACATAGGAATCGAAAATTTTTGAATTTGTGAAATATATAATTTTGTACTCTCTTTTTCCAAGGACATTTGTGTTCAACAAAATAACTTTGATATCTTTCCATTTAGGATCATTGTTTAACTTCATGAGCTGTCACTTCCAACATAATTAAATCTGCATTAAAACTGAAAAAAACAATCGTAATCAAGTTGAATTCTTGTGAAATATATAATTTTGTACTCTTCTTTTTCATAAACATTTTTTTTCAACAAAATAACTTTGAGAAACAGGTGTAGGGAGAGTTATTTAATTTTGTACTGTCCTCTGGACATTTGTGTTAGACAAAATAACTTTAATATTTTTCCATTCAGTATGGATGTAAGGGGTGCTTTTGAAAATTGACACATGAAGTTCAATGCAATCATAATGAAGAATATTTTCTTTTGAGTTCTTTGAAATATATAATTTTGTACTCTCTTTTTGCAGGAATATTTGCGTTCGGCAAAATAACTTTGATAATTTTTCATTTTAGATCATTGTTCAATTCATAATGAATGTAATGATACTTCGAAAACTGAATTTCATGGGTTCACTTTCAACGTCAATCGTAATAAATAATAATTATTATTATTATTTTAATTCTTGTGGAACATATAATTTTGTACTCTCTTTTTTCGAAACATTTGTGTTCGACAAAATAACTTTGATATCTTTTCATTCAAGATCATTGTTTAACTTATAATGGATGTAATTCTTCAAGTAATAAGAAGAAAGGAGAATAATGTATTACTAAACTTAGATAGAAAAATAACTTGAAGAATTTATGACTTTGGAGATTCAACTTACATGCAAGAACTATGTTACCTAGGAGTTACAATTCAAGACGTTCTTAAAAGGGAAGGAACTTTGGAATCATATCGACGGTAGTTCTTCGGCACCTACAAATGCTAAGGAACTTATCTAATGGGAGACCATAGATGTTCACATTATTTCTTGGATCCTGGCATCTATTGAAGCACATATGACTAATAATTTGTGTTCTTTTGGTACAACCGATAACGCTAAATTTGATAATGTTTTTGAAGGATAATTGTGCATAATTGTTGAGGTTTAATAGAGTAAATTGAGATGAATTTGCCAAATATGTACTTAATTGTGATAATTCTATTTTCAGGGAGTTTGTGGAGCTGATTGATCAAAAGAGCAAAGTTTAGGGACTAAATATGCAATTTCCGGAAAGAAATACAAATCCAGTCCAGAAACACGTGCTCGGTCCAAGAACACGCCCGGGAAGACTCAACACGCCCGCCAAGCTAAGGAACACGTGCTCGGTGAATGAACACGCCCAGACAGAAAGAAGAACACGGCCGGAGTCAACACGCGCTCGGTGATAAAACCGTCATGAGCCCGCCGGTTACATATACCACCGAGCCCGTGTTTGGCTCTGTTCCGAGATTTTAGAGATTTTTGTGTAAAATTCCTATTTTACCCCTGTTTTGGTTATCTATAAATATTGGGATTTTTACCATTATTTGAAGTTAGATAGAGGTTGGATAGAGGTTTGATTAGGCTTAATTGCTAAGTAATTTTAGAGGTTTGGTAGAACTTAGAGAGAGATCTATACTTTGATTTTCCAATTTTCTTAGAGATTACTCTCTACTTGTTGTAGTATTGAGTATCTTGGGATTAATTTGGTAGGTTTGCCTCGATCCGTAAGGAGATCTATTGAATATATTCTAGGGTATTTGGGCTACACAAATTGAAGATCCAAGTTGAAGAAGCAAAGAAGAATCAAGAGAAGGAGTTGAAGAGGAAGAAGGTTTAATGTCTATGTTTCACTTTCCCCTTTTCTTCTATTATTCCTTGTTATTCTTTGTAATTAGTTAACCAACCTTAGGAATTCTCATTTCTACATTTCTTATAGGTAGATTTGGTTGGTTTTATTTTACAAATTACTTGAGATATTGTGATGTTCTTGGATGGAATGATTATGGTTTTATTGATTCGAATTGCAATTTCATTGATGACTTGAGATCTGAATTTTATCTTTAGTACAAGCTTTGATTTGAGATTGTGGTTCGGATTAACACTAATTGTTAGGCCGGACCCGGATATACGATTAGTGCCAAGTTGATGTGATTAGTTTCCTATTGATGGACCGGACCAGGATGATTGATGGGAGATTTGATCTTGTCAACATTCAAGTGTTCTTAATCTAGGAATTTCTTGCCACGATCCGTATGGAAGAGATTCTACTTTAGACTTGAATTTGGTGGAGCTATGATACTAGATCCAAGATTATCCTATACTTGGTATTTTGTATCCTCTTATCTCACCTATATTTTACTAAGAATTCCTCCCAACCTTTTTACTTGCTTTATTCCTTTTATTGTTGTTTACTTTGCTTTCTAGGATTTAGAATTCAATCTTATCATTCTTGATATTGGTTGATTTACTTGTTGAATGATCCTTAATCACAAATCATATTCATAATTAGTTTGATTATATTTTCCACACTAGAATTTAATAGAAGTCTTAGGGAAAAACGATTTTTATAAATTTAAAATCTGAATACCACCTTATTTACTAAACTATTTCGATAGGTGCTCTGCCTAATTGAGTTATTTTATTTGTGACAAACCTATTTTAATATTAAAAATTATTATTATTTTTAAGTATTATTTATTCGATTATTTATATTATTTATATTAATATTTTATAACTCAAATTAACACATCGGATTTTTGGCGCCGTTGCCGGGGAATCCTATTAATTTTCGTGATGTTTTTCCTCTAAGTTTGTTGTAATTTTTGGGAAAAATTTTCATCAACGGTGTGAAATTTATAACGAATTAATTTTGATATGATTTGTTTTATGATATCATTCTCAAGTAACTTTTATTTTTCATGTCTAATTCTTAGAATTTCTTTTATCTCTTTGATAGATCTTGGATATTTGCTAGATCGATTTTATTTCATTTAGTTTTGATGTTTCGATTTCATTTGTTTCTTATTCTTAGTTGAGTAGTTTAATTTTGATTCTTTGATTTTTCTTATTCTTACTTTAGTAGTTTTCTTATGTTACTTGTATTTTGTTTCTCTTGCTTTCTTATTGATTTGTTTTTCTTAGAATTTTTTTTGCATAGATTATAGATTTTTGGATTTAGATCTTAGGTTAGATGATTTAGTTTCATGATTTTTAGGTTTATTTAGTGTTTTGGTTAGTTTAGATCCCTTAGGTAAACTTTTACTTAGAGATTTTGGTTAGATATAGCCTAGATATTTTGGATTTAGGTTAACTTTAGTTGATTTAGATTAAGATAGCTTAGTTAGTTTAGTGCTTTAGATTAGGTTAGCTTTTGATTCTTTAGATCCTTATCCTTTAGATTAACTTAGATCTTTAGGTTTAACATCTTAGTTTGATCTTTAGCATAGAATTTTAGATCTAATTTTTTTTTTCTCCTACTTTCTAACTTGATATAGTTTGTTCTAATCTTTCTAACTTGACTTAGTTTGTTCTAATCCTTCTAACTTTCTCTAATTAGATTCTTAGGTATGGTTAGTATAAGATCTAACTAGTTTTCTAACTTGACTCTTTCTTTGATTAATTTCTATTTCATGTTCTTAGATGCATTTCCATGTTTTCATTTTATGATTCTTGATAGTTGTTATAGATATTATCTTGATTTTTAGGTATTATGCTAGAGTAGTTTAGTTTACTTCTCTTCTTAACCTTAGTCTCATTTACTTGTTTTGCATCTTCTTTAGTTGTCTTACATTTCTTAGTTAGTTTTGCATGTTCTTGTCATTCTATCTTCATTCCTTTATTTTCTTTAAAGACCTTTCTAGTTTAGTTAGTATTCTAATAATATCTTCAATTCATGAAGACTATTATCTAGATACTTACTTTTGTTAGGAATTGATGTTAGATGTTTTTCTTATTTTCTATCTTTTATTTGTTAGCCTTACTTTGCATTTGATATAAGTTTTGGTCTAGCTTTGCTTTTAATTTCTTCTTTTGAAATTTTTGTTAGATTTTGCATATAGTAAATTTTTCAATAAAAGGTCACCATTATTATTATTTAGATTTGCATCTTTAGGAATTTATCTAGTATTCTTTTCATTCTTTAGATAATAATATAGAATAGTTCTTTTTATTGAAAAGTATGCATTCTTAGAAATTAATTCTAAGAAATGCTGTTTTAGTGACCAACATTTCATTCCAGTAATTCTATTCCATTTCAATCTTCAATTCTTAGATTATTATTCCAGTAGCTTTGGTTGATTTGTATGTTCTGCTTTTCTTTGCATGTTATTTAGTACTTTGCATGATTTGCATGGCATTTAGGTTAATATGTTCTAATAGAATAGTACTGCATGATTTGAATTTTTTTTTTACAGTAGGCAATTTCTGCATGTTTCTGCATGATATATTTATGTATGAATATTTTACCACCTTGTAGTTTCCAGTAGTTCATATATAATTGTATTTATGTACAGTTTTGGTAAATTACAAATTTCTTCCAGATTCAGTCCTTGTTTGCATGCTGAATTTTCTTTTGTTTAAATTTCGTCCAGCAGTCCTTCTTGCATGCAGTTTACCAGATTAATTGACATATATATAATGTATTTTCATTTTCCAGTTTTTGTGTGTTTTGTTTTGTTTTTGCATAAGATTTAGTTAGTTTGCATGTTTTGTTTTTCTTTGCCATTGATTTAATATACTCGTATGAATATGCATATGATGTTTTGTCTCATATTATATTGAATTCCAGTAGTTAGATTTAGGTATATTAGTTTTATATATATTCCATTTTCTTTGACTTCACGATTTTGGCAGTAGCATGTTTGTAGGTATTTATATGCTACATTTCAAGATGATTAGTTTTAATTTTCAAATATGAATAGTAGTTTAGGTAGTTTTTCATTGCGTGGTTTTTGTTGATTATATATATTAGTTCTGCATGATTCTATTATGTATAGTATAGTGTGTATATTGCATGAACAGTAGACTCTCTTTTTCTTTGTACGAATTTGCATGCTTATGTATTTATACTAGTTGCATATTTACTTGTTAGTGGAATTTGCTTTTTGCATTTTGTCTTATATACACATCAATGGTTTCTATAGTTTGCATGGCCTATATATATATATATATATATATATATATATATATATATATATATATATATATATTTATATATGTATTATTAATTGCAACATTTTCCAGTAGTTCTTTTTGCATGTACTTTATTATAGGAATAGATGTATATATATATTATGTATCCTCATTTCCAGTGGGTAGAAGTTTGTTCTTTATATTCTTTGATCTTGCATGGTTAATTTAGTTAGAAAATGCATGAGTTTCCTTGTTTTTCTAGGTTTACATTTTCCAGTAGATTAACATTTAGTTTCCTTCTAAATAGTTTTTGCATGGTATTGTAATTAGAGCATTAGATACATTATTTGTATGTAATCTCATTTCTTTTGTTTTTCATTTTCCAGTAGCTAGATGATTTTGTATGTTTTTGTACACTGCATTTTCAGTAAAATTATTTATGGGCAATCCAGTAACATTTGGTTTACATTGTTGCTGAAAAGTTTAATTCTGAAATTTGTTGAATGCTTGATTTTGTTCAGTTTTTGCTGAAATTTTGGGCAGTACAGTGGCAGATTTTTGCATCACTGCTGCCTAATATTTAATCCAGTAATTGTTACATGTTTTGTTCTGTTTTTGTCAAATTCCAGTGAGCATTCTTTACTGCCCTGCTGTATTTTCTTTCTAGCAATTGCAGTAAGCAAACTGCCCTGTTCACTTGGTAAATTCCAGCATGCATTTTCCTCTGTTTTGCAGAGAAATCCAGTAGCTATAAAGGTTAATTCCTCTGTTTTATTCAAAATTTCAGTAGCTAATTATAGTATAACTCTGTAATTACTCTGTTTTGTATAATTTCCAGAACTGAATATTTATGCCTCTGCCTTTTCCTCTGTTTTTATGCTACCCGATAAGTATGCATACACTCAATTCAATTTTGTTTCACAAAAATTTCGTCCATCTTAATTTCATTTCATTTATTTTCTAGCTGTTTTTCTTTTCTTTATATTTATTTATTTTTGTATGATTGAATTATTGTATTCTTCGACTTACTTATTTTATTTCATCTCCTAATCTTTTGTAGGGGTTTAGGAAGAAATTTTATTGTGCAGATTTGGAAGAAAAAGAGCTGTAATAATGGCACAAAACAAAATACTCTTTTCATCCAAATCTAATGAAGAAAATAAAAAGGAGATCTTCAATAGTTTCTATAAATCTCTTCCTTGGTTTGCCGATATTACTAATTATCTTGTTGCTAAAGTACTCCCTAGTGATTTTTCCTCCCAACAAAAGCGTAAACTCTTTTCCGACTTAAAATACTATTTTTGGGAAGAACCATATTTGTTCCGAATTTGTGCTGATCACATTATCAGAAGATGTGTTTCAGGAACAGAAGGACTCAAGATTCTAGAACATTGCCACACGGGACCAATTGGAAGACACTCAGCGGCTAACAACACCGTAAGAAAAATATTAGAGGCCGGTTTTTATTGGCCTACAATGTTTAAAGACGCACACTCCTTCGTCAAAGCTTGCGACACTTGCCAACGAATGAGAAGTATCTCCGCACGAGACCGACGCCACAACGAATTATTCAAAGTATCGATATTTTCGATATTTGGGGTATTGACTTTATGGGTCCTTTTCCTTCTTCTTATGGAAATAAATATATTTTAGTAGCTGTTGAGTATTTTTTCTAAGTGGCCGGAGGCCCAAGCTTGTGCTACTAACGATGCTAGAATTGTGTGTAAGTTTCTTCAACGGTTGTTTGTAAGGTTCGGTTGCCCGAAAGCTCTAATTAGCGCTAGAGGAACTCACTTCGCAACGTCCAACTTGAGAAAATTCTCAAAAGATACGGAGTTCAACATCGGCTATCGACATCGTATCATCTTCAAATGAGTGGACAAGTAGAAGTGACAAATCGAGAAATTAAAAGAATCCTAGAGAGAACCGTGGAAGTAAACAAAAAGATTGGTCTCTTAAGCTAGACGATGCTATATGGGCTTTCCGGACTATGTTTCGGACTTCAACGGGCTTCTCTCCATATCGACTCCTCTATGGGACTCGTTGCCACTTGCCCGTTGAGATAGAGAATAAAGCTTCCCGGGCTTTTCAAAAGTGCAATTTAGAGGACAAACTTACCACGAAAGAAAGAATGTTGCAACTTCACGAACTCGACGAGGGGTGGCATGATGAATGTTTTAGAGGTCCAAAAGAATTTTCTACTGGAGATAAAGTTTTAATTGTTAACTCTCGTTTGAAAATGTCTCCAAGAAAATTAAAAAGCTATTGGACCGGACCATTCGTGATTTCCCGAGTTCTTCCGTACGGAGTTTGCGAAGTGATAAGAGACGACGGTTCAACATTCAAAATCAACAATCAAAGGTTGAAGATTTACACGAGCAATTTCGACAAAAACGAGCAGGAGATATATCTTGATTAACGATCGCTATTGGGGAGTTTTTTTTTCTTTCTTTTTCGTACTAATATTTCTTTTATATTTCCTTTCCGCACCCTATTCTTTTTCTTTTCATAGTTTTTTTCGCTTTCTTTTTTTTTATAAAATAAGTTGTGGGGTATTAGCTTTTACACCTGGAGGACAGTGCAATTTTTTTCAAGTTGTGGGGTAGGTGTGTGCTCGTTTTATTTCAATTTGCAAATATTTTCAAAAAATTGCTTAATTTTTCAAATTTTTCAAAATGATTAGTTTACTTGAAAAGATTATTTGTGAACTTTTTGTGGGAATTTGATTTGCTTAGCCGATGATAGATATCGGTTGTTGATTGTTGAAAGTCTCGAGATTTGATTTTGTTTCATCTTGTTGATACTTGGTACGAGCATGATTATAGGAAAATCCTGAAATTATTTTGACACAGCTATTTTTGGTTGGTTGTTCTGTTTAGTGGACTACTTTTGGACAATTATTTGAATAGTATTAAGTCTTTTGGGAAGGGAAATAACTTGCGTTTTCACTTGAAAATTCTTTGAAAGACTTGCCACACTTTTAATTTTCGTTGAATAAATTGTTGAATAAAAGATTGTTTTGCATGTATCCTTTACTACTTGAGCACCACTTCTTATGGGAATTGAATGCCTGGTGCCCTAAGGTCCTCGGGATCTGGGAGTCATCGGAGTGGAACTCGTTACAAGGGTAGTTAAAGTTGATATTGTTAAGCAAACAATAAAAACCTTGAATAAAAGAGAATAAATTGAATAAAAATTTACTTTTGAATAAGTGGCTTGTTTCTTGAGATTTGATTGTGATTATGTCTCGTTGTTGAAGTTTTCGATCGACCGAACCACTATTTGAGTAATTTGCTTTGAAAGGAAATTTGCTATTTGGATCACTAATTGAGATAGAGCACACACTGCACTCGGGATGATTTTATGATCGTTTTTCGTATTTAAGTTGAAAATGATTTGTTCAATTTTGTATTTCTTGATTTAAACATGAAAACATTTGATGAGGCATAGAAGTGAATCATTCTTTAAACACTTTGTTTATGAGATCTTTGAAAAGTAAACTAGTTAGTTTGAATTCTTTGAGAAAACATTTATACACTTCTCTTCAATGATTTGTTTGATTCTAATTCCTTCTTTGATTTGCTTGAGGACAAGCAAAGGTTAAGTTGTGGGGTATTATGATAACGCTAAATTTGATAATGTTTTTGAAGGATAATTGTGCATAATTGTTGAGGTTTAATAGAGTAAATTGAGATGAATTTGCTAAATATGTACTTAATTGTGATAATTCTTTTTCGGGGGGGTTTGTGGAGCTAATTGATCAAAAGAGCAAAGTTTAGGGACTAAATATGCAATTTCCGGAAAGAAATACAAATCCAGTCAGAAACACGTGCTCGGTCCAAGAACACGCCCGCAGGAAGACTCAACACGCCCGCCAAGCTAAGGAACACGTGCTCGGTGAATGAACACGCCCACGGAAGGAAGAAACACGGCGCCGAGTCAACATGCGCTCGGTGATAAAACCGTCAGCCGAGCCCGTGTTACATATACCACCGAGCCCGTGTTTGGCTCTGTTCCGAGATTTTAGAGATTTTTGTGTAAAATTCCTATTTTACCCCTGTTTTGGTTATCTATAAATATTGGGATTTTTACCATTATTTGAAGTTAGATAGAGGTTGGATAGAGGTTTGATTAGGCTTAATTGCTAAGTAATTTTAGAGGTTTGGTAGAACTTAGAGAGAGATCTATACTTTGATTTTCCAATTTTCTTAGAGATTACTCTCTACTTGTTGTAGTATTGAGTATCTTGGGATTAATTTGGTAGGTTTGCCTCGATCCGTAAGGAGATCTATTGAATATATTCTAGGGTATTTGGGCTACACAAATTGAAGATCCAAGTTGAAGAAGCAAAGAAGAATCAAGAGAAGGAGTTGAAGAGGAAGAAGGTTTAATGTCTATGTTTCACTTTCCCCTTTTCTTCTATTATTCCTTGTTATTCTTTGTAATTAGTTAACCAACCTTAGGAATTCTCATTTCTACATTTCTTATAGGTAGATTTGGTTGGTTTTATTTTACAAATTACTTGAGATATTGTGATGTTCTTGGATGGAATGATTGTGGTTTTATTGATTCGAATTGCAATTTCATTGATGACTTGAGATCTGAATTTTATCTTTAGTACAAGCTTTGATTTGAGATTGTGGTTCGGATTAACACTAATTGTTAGGCCAGACCCGGATATACGATTAGTGCCAAGTTGATGTGATTAGTTTCCTATTGATGGACCAGACCAGGATGATTGATGGGAGATTTGATCTTGTCAACATTCAAGTGTTCTTAATCTAGGAATTTCTTGCCACGATCCGTATGGAAGAGATTCTACTTTAGACTTGAATTTGGTGGAGCTATGATACTAGATCCAAGATTATCCTATACTTGGTATTTTGTATCCTCTTATCTCACCTATATTTTACTAAGAATTCCTCCCAACCTTTTTACTTGCTTTATTCCTTTTATTGTTGTTTACTTTGCTTTCTAGGATTTAGAATTCAATCTTATCATTCTTGATATTGGTTGATTTACTTGTTGAATGATCCTTAATCACAAATCATATTCATAATTAGTTTGATTATATTTTCCACACTAGAATTTAATAGAAGTCTTAGGGAAAAACGATTTTTATAAATTTAAAATCTGAATATCACCTTATTTACTAAACTATTTCGATAGGTGCTCTGCCTAATTGAGTTATTTTATTTGTGACAAACCTATTTTAATATTAAAAATTATTATTATTTTTAAGTATTATTTATTCGATTATTTATATTATTTATATTAATATTTTATAACTCAAATTAACACATCAACAACGAAACAAATATGGACTATTTGAGACGCATATATTATCAAGAAAACACTATGCGACGCTTTAAACTTTAACTAGAGATCGGTTATTTCAGTTAAGATAATCTTTCCATTGAGCAATATTATTCTGGTTTTACTAACCTATGTAGCAAATATTCTGGTATATATATTCTAAGGTCTCTAAGGAGACATTGGAAGGCCTTCAGGCGGTTCATGAAGAAAATAAGCAGGATCAATTTTTGAGAATTTGAGACTACACGAGCTAGATTGCTAAATAGAAATCCAGTTCCCTCGTTGGACATATGTTTTTAGCAATTATTGCGTGAAGAACAGATGTTGGCTACCCATGTTGTTATAAGTAGGTCTTAAGAGACAATTGATCTAGCCACTCTTGCTTATGCTGCTCAAGGGAGAAATCAAGGGAAGAGACAATCACAATGCTATAGTTGCAAGGAGTTTAGGTATATCGCACAAAATTGTGTTAAGAAATTCTACAACTATTGTAAGCAACAAGGGCACATCATCAAGGAATGTCCTACACGTTTGGAAAATCAAAAAGCCCAAGCCTTTCATGTTGCTATTTTTCCTTCGACAGTTCATGATGCTACTTCTACGACCACAACTCAACCCACTCTGCTCTTGGTCTTCAAGGTAATAGTAAGCCTATTACTTCTCCTTGGTTTATTAATTCTGGTGCCTCTAATCATATGACTAGCCCATCTACTTTATTATATAATTTGAGAAATTATACTAGTACACAACATATTCAAATAGTCATTGGTGATATTACTGAAAGTAGCCAACTCAAGAACAACAACTTCAACTATATAAAATATGTTCCAAATAATAACTTCAAATAAAGTGAGTCAAAGAAAGTACTTAACTACAAAAAATAAGCTTCAAGTGGTTGCTTCAAAACAAGGCAAGTCAAATAATATAACTCAACTACATAATCTAAATGTAAGATTTAAGGTGATGTAACTCGCAAATTGAGTCTAGTAATTTAAGCTTCAAGTATAGTATAACTTAAATACATAAAACAAGTTCATGTAATCAAAACAAAGTGACAAGTAAAATAACTTAACAACATAACATAAGTTCCAAATAATACTCTTAACTACATAAAATAAGTTTCAAATAATAAATCAAAATAAAACAAGTCAAGTAAAATTACTTAATTATATAAAATAAGTTTCAGTAATAATTCAAAGTAATCGAGTCAAGTAAAATAATGTAACTATATAAACTTAGTTCAAAGTGATAGCGTAAATTGAATAGAAGCTCCAAGTGATTACACGAAACAAGGCAAGACAAATAAAAAAACTTAGCTACATAAAATAAGTTCCAAGTAATCAAAGACAGACGAATCAAGTAAAATAACTTAACTACATACAAGTAATAACTCAAAGTAGGTCGAGTCTAGTACAATTAACTCTTAACCATATAAAATAAGTTTCAATCAATAACTCAAAGTAAAGTGAGTCAAGTAAAATAATTAAACATAAAATAAACTACACATAATCACTCACAATAAGTATACCTAAGTCAAATAACTCTTTAACAACATAAAATAAGCTCCAAATTGTTGCTTTGAAACAAGGCAAATCAAATAATATAACTTAACTATATAAAACAAATTCAAACTTATCACTTGGAGTTAAATAAATCACATAAAAATAACTTAACTACATAAACTAAATTTAAGTTATTACTCACAAGTTGAGTAAGACTAATATAAGACTACTTGAAATAATAGTCTTATATTAGTTTAGTTGAGTAAAACTAAACTAATATAAGACTTGAGCGATTACTTGAAACAAAGCAAGTCCAATAATAAAAGTCAAACTAGTCAAGTAAAATACCTCATAACAATATAGAATAAGCTACAAGTAATTACATGAAGTAAGTCGAATCAAGTAAAATAACTCCCAAGTAAAAAATTTGAAGTAAGGCAAGTCAATTAAAATTATTTTACATAAAAAAATTTCAAGTGATGACTCGAAATAAAGCAAATCAAAGAAAAAAAATGTAACTAAAAATTTAGTTGAAAGTAATAGTCCTTAAATTAAGTCAAGCTCAAGTGGAGAAGGCAAGTCAAATAATTTAAATACATAAAATAAACTCTTAAGTAATCACTCGACGTAAATCGACTTAAACAAAACAACTCTTAAAAATATGAAATAAGCTCCAAGTGTTTGCTTCAAAACAGACAGGTCAAAATAATATAACATAACTATGCAAAATAAGCTCAAATGATAACTCGAAATTCAATGAGTTAAATAAAAATAATTTAACTACATAATCTAAATTCAAAATGATATAATTCACGAGTTAACTCTAATCATTTAAGCTTCAAATGAACTAAAAAAAAGGCAAGTCAACTAAAATAACTTAACTACAAAAAAAAAGTTTCAAGTGGTTGCTTTGAAATAAAACAAGTCAAATAATATAACTTAACTACATAAACATAATTCAAATTATTACTCGTGAGTTGAGTCTATTAATATATAATAGTCAAGTGATTACTCGAAAGAAGGCAAGTCAAGTAATTTAAGCTAAGTGTTTCAAGTAAAATACCTTATAAAAATATAAAATAAGCTCCAAAATAATTAATTACATGAAGTAACTTGAGTGAAGTAAAATAACTCTTAACCATATAAAATAAATTCAAAGTAAAATAAATAAGTAATAATCAAAGTAAGGTGAGTCAATTTAACTACATAAAATAAGCTTCAAATGATAACTAGAATTAAAGCGAATCAAGGAAAAAAAAAATAATAGTGCGTTAATTGAATTAAGAACTCCAAGTAAACAAGGCAAGTCGAATAATTTAAAAACATAAAATAACCTCTAAGTAATCACTCGAAGTAAGTCGACTCAAGTTAAATAACTCTAACAACATAAAAAAAGCTCTAAATAGTTGCCCCGTTTACAAAAGAAAAAAAGGAAAAAAAAAGCACTAAATGGTTGGTTCAAAATAATGTAAGTCAAATAATATAACTTTAACTACATAAAATAAAATAAGTTCAACTGATAATTTGAAACTAAACTAACTAGTTAAATAAAAATGAATACGTAAACTAAATTCAAGTGATTACTCATGAGTTGAGTCTAGAAATATAAGACTCAAGTAATTACTCAAAACAAGAAAAATTAAGCAAAGTAACTTGACTACATAAAATAAATTTCAAATAATCAAAATCAAACGAGTCAAGAAAAATACCTTATAACAACATTAAAAAACCTCCAAAGTAATTACATTAAGTCGAGGCAAGTAAAATGACTCTTAATTATATAAAATAAATTCTAACTAATAACTCAAAATAAAGCGAATCAATTAAAATTACTTAACTACTTATAAAAAATAATAATAATAAAAAAAAATACAAGTGAGAACTCGAAATAAAACAAATAAAGTAAAAAACATATAAATACAAAAAAAAGGTTCAAAGTAATAGTGTATAAATTGAGTCAAGTAATATAAGTTCTAAGTCAAAACAAGGCAAATCAAATCCAGTAAAAGAACTTCACTATATAAAATAAGTTCCA
>JAHSUH010000998.1:0-21257 GCA_025388415.1 Cynanchum wilfordii | reverse complement strand
TATTGACATTGGAAATAATGAAAGGAAAGCATCCCGGTGACAGCATTACAAGTCTAACGATTTGTGCACCGGGAAACATGCCGCCGATTAAAGAATTACTTGACGATCGGCTGTCGTATCCTATCCCTGAAGTTGAAAATGTTCTGATAAACATCATCAAAATCGCAAGGTCGTGTCTGAATGCAAATTCCAATTATAGGCCAACTATGCACATGGTCTCTAATATGTTATCCGTAGGCACTGGCTAGGTTACCAAAAATCTTGTACGTTACAAATTTTTCCGCTTTGTGTAGGAAAATAAGGCATTCTGCAGAAAATTTTCTGACCAGAACTTTGTTTCAATTTGAGTTTTGTAATAGAATAGGATTTATGCATTATTTAATCAATTTTAAAAAATATAAAAGATGCAAAAGAAGTAATTAGATTGATAAGGATCACATTCATAAGAATATTTAACTTAAAAATAAGAAATCGGTTAAATGAGTACTATTTGATGAGACTAAAGTCCAAATTAATTCACTAGATTTACCTGCGACCCATGTGACACACAAAGTAGGCCTAGTCAAAGGTTATTTAAAACCTTTTAGCCACGTTAGTAGCGAAGTATGAGATCATAATACTTAATACTTCGGACAAGGACCAAAGTTTAGAGTAATCACATTAGTGTGGTCCTTTTTTGATTTCATTTGGAATAAAACTTCTCTCGCACATTTAATAAAACTCATACCGTATGGGTATTTAATGTCGTCAATAAAAGTTTTGAACAAAGGTACAACGTTAGGGAGCATGTTATTCTTGGATTTCAAAGCTAAGAATGTATTGGTATTGGTCAAATCCACATTTTATATAAATAAGAAAGTGGCATAATAATAATTTAGGTGAGCTTATATTCACAAAGTCATGTAACACTTTCTTTCTCTGATTTTTCTCACTTCATTATTCTAGAGAATATTTCGATACTCATAAATATCTTATGTATATAAGATTGTAAGTTTCTAATGACATATATTTTGTAATTTTGTTGAACATTTTGGATTTTATTGTCTTTTTGCATTTTTATGTTTTATTTTTCTTAAAAAATTTAAATCATCATAATGACATTTTTGTAATTTACTTAATCTTCTTTGGTCTTTTTTGTCTCATTCTATGTTTAATGACTTTTGAATTTTTTTGTTTTTTCTTTAAAATATCTTTTCACTTTCTCTTTATTAAATTTTTTTAATGCTTATCTTATATTTAATGACTTTTTTCCCCATTTTTTAAAACTTTTTAATGTTTTTTTTTTTTCACTTTTCACTTCGTTTTTATTTTATTTTATATATAAAAAAGATTGTAAGTTTTCTAATGGCATGATTTTGTAATTTTTTAAAATTTTTTAGATTTTATTGTCTTTTAATTTTATTTTTTTATATCTTTGTCTTCTTGTATTTATTTTTTTTATAGCATTTTAATTGTAATTTATATTACTTTTGTTTGGTTTTCTTTTTTATTATTATTAAAAATTTTCATCTTCTTAGATTTTTGGTATTCTACTTTATTTTTTAAATTCAATTTTTTATATGAAATTAATCGTATATATATTTTTTTGTCTTTTTTTCAATTCATTAACTTTTTGATCTTTTCCATAATTTACAGTTTTTCTATTTAACATTCAATTTTCTTTACATATTTCAATTTTCAATTTTTCCATAATTCATTCAGTTTTTCCATAATTTACAATTTTCCTAAATCCTAAATTTAGGCCATCTCACACTCTATTGCTTGTAAGCATGTCCCCTAATTTTCGGCCAAATCACTTTATGGCAAGGGTTCACTTTAATGGTGATTTCATATTAATTAAATCAAAGAGTGGAGAAGATAATAAGGTATGTTATCAATTATTACTGCAATTATATATATATATATATTAGGTGAACATCTGCATTTAGGTGTGGGATTTTTATATTATATATTGTTTTCAATCTATAGTATATTTTTTAAAAAATTTTATACAAATATTGCAATATTTAAAATATATATTATTTAATTATAAAAACTAAGAAAAATGCGAAAAATATCAAAAAGTGTTATAAATCTATTTATTATGTCAATATCCATTGAGATATCCTATGCCTTCTAGACTTTTTTATTGTTTTATATTCCTAGTTTATCTAGGATTCCGATGCAAAATAAATAAATAAAAATTTTAAAAAAATAAAACAACAACAATTGCGTCAATAATAAATTTATTTGTTGAATAAGGACACAAAACGTCTTAGATGAATCATAAACTATAAAAATACACTTTTAAATCAAATTTACAAACTATTTGTTAATGTCTTTTTGTCAAATATTTAAAATATATTGTTTGATTATAAAAACTAAGAAAATATAATAGATCATTAAATGTATTTTCTTTTTACCATTTAAAATTTAAAAATAGTTTATAATAACAAAAATATTAATATAAATTAAAGAGAAAATATTTTATAAATTTTAAACTTAATATCCTTGCCTACATTCTCGGGAAGGTCATAATTCACTGAAAAAACCCTAAACATAATTATAATTACATCTTTTTGGTACAAAATATAGGTTTTTTTTTTTTTTGATGAAAGATAGTTAAAAAAATTTTAAAAATTAAAATTAAAATGTCATAATAAAAAAAGGTCATTAGTCATAGATATTTTATTTAAAAGAAAAAATTGAAGTAAAAAAAAAAAAAAAACTTATCTTTTTATACAAAATATAATAAAAAAATAAAAAAAAAATTTAAAATAAAAATAAAAATTTTATATTAAGAATATGAAATGACACATAAATATATAAGTTTTTAAAAAAACTCCTAAACATTATAAGAATAAGAAAAGCTATTAGACATTAATGTTTAATTAAAAAAAACTAAAAATAAAAATAAAAATCCTAAACATTATCATAAAAATCAAAATCAAAAAGACATTAAAATAAAAAAAAAAATTACTAAACATGTTACTCACAGGTTCTATTCCAAGAGAATTGGGAAATTTGAAGCTATTAACCGATTTGGATCCGAGTAAGAACAAACTCAATATTTGGGGAATTTGAAATTTCTCCACCTCGGTATGAACCAACTCACAAGTTCAATTCCAAGAGAATTGAGAAATTTGAAGCTATTAACTAATTTGTCACTCAGTAATAACAAACTCACGGGTTGGATTCTAAGAGAATTTTAATAATAAATATTTTTTTTGTAATTGAACAATTATAATTACAAAGTGAACTGGTCCTGAATTAAGAGAGGTATAATGTTGACATGTGAGACTAATTAATTTTTGAACTACAATGATGGATGAGCTACCGGCCAACCAAGTCTTCGTTTACCAAGTCTTCGTTTTTTGCGATGTCCTGTCGTTGGGTTGTATCTAATCTTGAAAAAAAGATTTCTATTCCTTCGCACCCTCATGATTCTATCATCTTATTTTTTGAGTTGATTTCTACTTCATTGAAAAACTCAATTATTTTTTATTTCTTTTGTCTTCTTTTAATAGGTAGGACACAAGAAGACCAAGACTTTCTATGGTCCCAGAGCCAGAGGAAGTCCAAGTCCAGCCTTAGATAATGGTTTCAATCCCATTATAAATAACAACCACTTCCCAAATTGATCAAACATCATTAAAGAAGAAAAATAAAAAAATGGAGTTCATGGGTTCTTATAAAAATTGTTTTCCATCATTTCTTTATGCAATTTTTATTATTATTTCACTTTTCCTGTTGCAAGGAACTTCAGATTCTTCAATACATGAAGAAGCTAAAGCCCTCTTGAAATGGAAAGCCAGTTTCAAGAATTTTACCATTCTCCTCCTGAATTCATGGAGTCTTCAACAACCACCTTCAAATTCCAATCATTCTGCAAATTCATCTGTTCTTTCCAGTCCATGTTCTTGGTATGGTATTTCTTGCATTAGCTTTCGCGGTGGTATTGTCACTGTCAACCGGTTGAATCTCACTGATTCAGGTATTAGTGGTACACTTTACGATTTCCCATTTTCATCCCTTAAAAATCTTGAATATCTTGACCTCAATATGAATGATTTCTCCGGCACCATTCCACCTCAAGTATCCAAACTCTCCAACCTCGTTTATCTTAATTTGTCCATAAATCGAATTACGGGAAGGATTCCAAGAGAATTGGGAAATTTGAAACTACTAACTGCTTTGAGTCCGAGTGATAACAACCTTAGTGGCGAAATTCCTTCCTCATTGGGAAATATGAAGCTACTAACTAATTTGGATTTGAGTTTTAACAAACTCATTGGCGAAATTCCTTCTTCATTGGGAAATTTGAAGCTACTAACTAATTTGGATTTGAGTTTTAACAAACTCATTGGCGAAATTCCATCTTCATTGGGAAATTTGAAGCTACTAACTACTTTGTATCTGGTTGGTAACAACCTCAGTGGCGAAATTCCTTCTTCATTGGGAAATATGAAGCTACTAACTGCTTTGTATCCGGGTAGTAACAACCTCGGTGGCGAAATTCCTTCTTCATTGGGAAATTTGAAGCTACTAACTGCTTTGTATCTGGGTGGTAACAACCTCAGTGGCGAAATTCCTTCTTCATTGGGAAATTTGAAGCTACTAACTGCTTTGTATCCGGGTGGTAACAACCTCAGTGGCGAAATTCCTTCTTCATTGTGAAATTTGAAGCTACTAACTACTTTGTATCCGGTTGGTAACAACCTCAGTGGCGAAATTCCTTCTTCATTGGGAAATATGAAGCTACTAACTTATTTTGTCTGGGTGGTAACAACCTCAGTGGCGAAATTCCATCTTCATTGGGAAATTTGAAGCTACTAACTTATTTGAATTTGGGTAGTAACAACCTCAGTGGCGAAATTCCATCTTCATTGGGAAATTTGAAGCTACTAACTGCTTTGTATCTGGGTAGTAACAACCTCAGTGGCGAAATTCCTTCCTCATTGGGAAATATGAAGCTACTAACTAATTTGGATTTGAGTTTTAACAAACTCATTGGCGAAATTCCTTCTTCATTGGGAAATATGAAGCTACTAACTTATTTGGATCCGATTGGTAACAACCTCAGTGGCGAAATTCCTTCTTCATTGGGAAATTTGAAGCTACTAACTACTTTGTATCTGGTTGGTAACAACCTCAGTGGCGAAATTCCTTCTTCATTGGGAAATATGAAGCTACTAACTGCTTTGTATCTGGGTGGTAACAACCTCAGTGGCGAAATTCCTTCTTCATTGGGAAATTTGAAGCTACTAACTACTTTGTATCCGGTTGGTAACAACCTCAGTGGCGAAATTCCATCTTCATTGGGAAATTTGAAGCTACTAACTTATTTGAATTTGGGTAGTAACAACCTCAGTGGCGAAATTCCTTCCTCATTGGGAAATATGAAGCTACTAACTAATTTGGATTTGAGTTTTAACAACCTCATTGGCGAAATTCCTTCTTCATTGGGAAATTTGAAGAATTTGAAAAGTCTCTACCTCCACGACAACCAACTCACGGGTTCGATTCCAAGAGAATTGGGAAATATGAAGAATTTGGAAAGGCTCGACCTCCACAAGAACCAACTCACGGGTTCAATTCCCATAGTCCAAGTTGGCTACCCTCTTTGATAGCAAGGGCCAAAGACCTAGACTCGCAAGCCCATGTCTCGACTATGGGCGTGACAACACCCACAATCAACTACTTGATGTTGTCTTTACTGTACCAAAGGGATATCCCCAAGTTGACTATGAATATCTAGAGCTCTATCTTATATAATATTACACATTCACTTATCTTTTTGATGTGGGACGAAGTATCACAAATAGATCCAATTACTCCTTCCCTTTATGATTTATAAGTATAAATCCATTTAGCTAATTAAAGAAAATAAATAATGGGGATGTCATATTAATTAATATCAAACTTCAAAACATCAAGTAAGTTAAATCAAAGAGTGGTGAAGATAATAAGGTAGGTTTTCAATTATTCTTTCAATTGAAAAAATAATAAATATATATTAGCTATCAATTGAAAAAACTCAACATAATACTTATAATATATATATATATATATATTATAGATTTCGAAAAAATAATAAATCAAATCAAATATTGGAGTAAATATAAAGCTTTAAGTAGCAATTTTCTTTTATGACAATTTTTATTTATAATGTTGATATTTATTATAAGTATTATGTTAGAGTTTAGATGAAACATTCTCCTTACTTAACCGAGAGTTAAAATTCTATAGACGGTAATTCAAATTGAAGTTAAATTAATTAAAATTATAATTTTAAATATAGAATAATATTAAATTATAAAATAAATATTTATGTGTTAGCATAAATTTACGTTGACTTTTAGGTGAGCCCACAACTAATCATAAACATAATTTAAGATGCAAAAGTGGAATCAAATCAATCCACATTTATAATGTGGCATTTGGTAGAATGGAAGGGCATTTTTTTTTTCTTTATTATAAAAATCCAAACGAATTTGAGGTGCATAAAAAAAAATTAAAAAAAGATTTTTTAGAAAACAAAATTATATTTAATATAGAATTTAGCGGAGTTTTTTTCAAAAATGACCCAATTTTTAATGATTTCATTACGTGTTTAGCCTTATTTTTCAATCTAACTTTAACTCATTCACAAAATAAGTTATTATGAGTCTTAATGACAAAAAAAAATTTCTCATCCCCCTTTTTTCTTTCTTCTCCTTCTCTCCTCTTCTTTTTATCTCTCTTTCACGCCGTTTTCCTTCTTTTTTTTCTTTTTCTCTTTTCTTTCCAACTAATATATATATATATATATATATATTTTTTTTTTTCTAGGACTCATTCTAGGAATGAGTCATACTTTGTAAATTTCATATCCCTTTCAAACTCAAATGAACTTCAATTTCACTCAAATTTCTCTCCAAAATTACTCAAATTTGTTCTCTCAAGATCTTCTCAAAGAATTTCAACCACCTATTGTAAAGAATTTCATTCTCTGTACGGGTCATAAAATTCTTTACTGTAAAAAAAATGACCAAGTTTTTATTTTGGGTAGAGAAGAATGTTAGAACTCATTCTCTGTATGAGTCATATAATTTTTTACTGTCAAAATGACTAAGTTACAAGTCATAGAATGTTAGGACTCATTCTCTGTACGAGTCATAGAATCCTAGGACTTATTCTCTGTACGAGTCATATAATTCTTTAATGTAAAAATGACCAAGTTTTTATTTTGGGAAAAGACTCTATTCAGCGTGTCCTAATAATAAAAGATTTTCAGCCGACAATAAATGTAAAAAATTTTCTCTAAAAAGGTCGATAATAATAATAATAGTAATACTAATAAGAAAAAGAAAAAATGTCAGAGATGAACACGGCGGTCAAGAACCATCATGTCAAGAACCACCATGATGAATGAGTTATCGGTCAATTATTTAGGGTTTATTCCCAAAATATAACAAATTTTGGATTCTTCCCAAAATATAGTTTTTTTTTTATCATATTCTCAAAATATGGTACATCTACTTTAACAAAATAAAGACTTTTTTTTTTTAATAAAATATTCAGTCTCTAATTTGTCAAAGTAAAAACTAATTTTTTTAATAAAATATTTAAATTCTACTTTCCTATTTTTTCTTTTAAATTTATTTATAAATTTTAATTTTATAATTTTCTAATAATAGTAATTTATAAACATTTTTTTTATAATTTTCATAATATAGATTATATTTATTATTAATTATTATTATACTTATATTATATGTAACAAATTGATTTAAAAATCAAATGAAATTATAATATATTATAATATTAAAATAATATTTTATGTATTTATGTAAAATAATTTTGTTTTTACTTGTGTTTATATATTCAAGTAGTTTTAATTTAAGATTATTTTTTATATTCTTAAATTAAGTAATTTAATAAATTTATATTATATATTAACATAAAAAATATTTTATTCAAATAAATTTTTTTTTATATATTTGATATTTTTTTTAAAAGAAAGTCCAATATGACATGAAATGACAAATCAATAATAAGTAAAAAAAAAAGCTCTCAACATGTGAATAACATAAGATTCTTACTTTTTTTTTCCAGTTTTTTGTAATTTTAATTTTAAACTTATATTTATGTTTTTGAAATAAGTAATTTAATAATTTTATTAAGCAGATGAAGCAATTAAATTGATAGTTGTGTTATTCATAATTATAAATCATCATATTTAAAGAAAACAGTTTTGATGCAAAAATCTACTAGAAATTAAAAAATGAAAAAATAAAAGACTTAGTTGTGTTAATAATAATATAATAAGACAAAGGAAGAATAATGGAGCCAGTTTCCAAGGTGCTTGAACCTTTCTGAATATCTTTTCTGGCTTTGATACGGTAACGCACCCTATTTAGCTGGGAGGTTTTAATAGTTTAATTTTTAGTATAGGCAAATTGGACAAATTCATCCCTTAAATTATAAATTTTTTGTGATTTCATCCCTTTTCTTTTTTTTTGGAAAATTTCATCCCTTATTTTATAAATTTTGGCCAATTTCATCCTTTCAGTTAATTTTTTTTGTCAAACTGTTAGTCAACTATTATATTTAATAAAAATTATTTTATGAGGGGTAAAAATGTCATTTTACTATTTTTTCTTTAAAAAAAAAAAAAAAAAACAAAAAAAATTTCCAGATACCACCCTCCTGCTTTAATTTGCTCAACAACTCAAGCAATTTAGTCTGAGTGGCAGCAGGAAATTGCTGTAAAATGAAGTAATCATAATGCTTCTACTATCTTCATCAGATGGCTTATGTTGACTAAAGAGCAGACATTCTTTTACATAAGCCTATTCTGTTTTTCCAATAAAAAAATTTTCAGGTTGTGTGCTTTTGATTTTACACAAAGCAAACAAATATCTAACAAGCTGCGAAAGATAGAATATCTCAAATTCAGAGAAAATATCCAATTTGACCAAAAAGAAAATAAACTAAATTGAAATAAAACAAAAGGTTCACTGGCAGAGAAAAAAAGATTGAAAAGGCAGATCATGCATTTATAGCTAAAATTTGTTGCAAATTAAAACTGCAAACTTCCTTCCTCAAGTTCTCATCCCAAAAAACCAAAAGAAAATACAATACTGAAAAATTAGTTTCCACACAACGTAAAATATCAAAAGAATACTTTCGAAGTAATACCATCAGGAACACAGGCAAAACACCCAGCAATGAGTAGACAAAAACCTGAAGGAAGAAAGATATTTAATCATATACCTTCGAAAATTACTGGATGAAATATTGATGTACGAAGAAAGTCCCTGGAGGAAACGAAAGCGAAGAGCGGAATCATCAGAGAAACGGCGATGAAGCCGATGCCGGAACTTATGAAGGTCAGAGGGCAAACACGGCTGACCAACAGGGTTAACTAAAGTGCAGCCAGCCTCGGCAAGCACTGAAACAAATGTATGGTCTTCAGAAGACAAAGAAACAGGATCTGCCGGAGGCCTTGGATGATCCGAAACGGCGGGGGTGGTTTTGGGGGTTTATTTGGGCTTTGAGCAAAGGGAGGATGAAAAGCATCGCCATTGTTGCCGGGTGGTTTCTGGAAATTTTTTTTTTGGTTTTTTTTTTTTTTTTTTTTAAAGAAAAAATAGTAAAATGACATTTTTACCCCTAATAAAATAATTTTTATTAAATATAACAGTTGACTAACGGTTTGACCAAAAAATTAACGGAAATGATGAAATTGGCCAAAATTTATAAAATAAGGGATGAAATTTTCCAAAAAAAAAAAAAAAAAAGGGATGAAATCACAAAAAATTTATAATGTAAGGGACGAATTTGGCCAATTTGTCTTTTAGTATACAAGATAATGCTCTCCTATGGTTAAGCAGATTAAAATTTCAATATATTTACTTATATAAAAATATTAATTCTAGTTTCTATAATTATTATTTCTTAGTAATGTAATCTGTGTAGAATTTCAATATATTTACTTATATAAAAATATTAGTAATATAATTATTATAGTGTTGAATTTTGATAGCTTTCAATTTTATGTTGTTTCCTATTTTCTTGGTTTAGTTCTATTTTAATGTCTGGTTTATTACACTGTTAGCAACCTTTATTTGTTTTAAAGTGAGTGTTTACCATATTGTGTTGAATCTATTTAGAATATGGTGATTTAAAGCTTTCGATTTTGGGTTGTTTCCTTTTTTCTTTTTTTCTCCCCTCTTTTTCTCTCTATTTTAATGCCTGGTTTAGTATAACGTTAGCAACCTTAATATGTTTTTAAAAAACAGTGTTTTTATCATGTAGTCTTGAATCTATTTGGAAGGTGGTGATTTGATAGCTCACTCTTTTTTCCTTGTCTCTCCACCATGTTCAAAGGATCGGTCTCGAAACTGGGGAAATTTTAGACCGCCTAAATTTAATAAAAAAATTTTAAAAAAATTATATATAATTTTTAATATATAAATATCTAGTTTTAATATAAAATTCATAAACAATAATAATTATCATAATTTTAATATAAATAATTGTACAATTATAAAAATATATTTGATTATATATATATATATATAAAATAATAACATATGTAATGTCTATTTATAAAAAAATTTATATTCATTCATTTTATCTAAATCTCAAATTAAATCTTGACAAATTCTAATTTTTTTAATAATTTACCAATTTCATAAACAATATATAATTTTTTTAGTAATTGACCAATTATAATTACACAATATTATAAAAAAATTTAAAATTAAAGACTTCAAGTCAAAGAATCTTTTAAAATATTATAACTTTTAAAAATAATAATAATAATAAAAATTTTACTAATAATTTTAAATTATTATTATTATATCAATATCATTTATATTTCTTCTCAAAAAAATATCATTTATATTTAATAATTAAAATAATATATATTTTAAGTTTAATTATAAATACAATATATATTATTTACCTCAAATCTTGTGCACAATTATTAATTTTTTAATTAAAAAATATAAATTCAAATGAAAAGAAGAAAGTGAAAAATCAAAAGTCATTAGCATAATATCTTTAATCATAAAGACTTGAAGACCAAAAAAAAAATTATAGAAATCTCATTAAAAAAATTAAGAATTTTATAAAAAAATAGATAATATAAATTGGTAAAATAGGAAATATAACAAACTTAGAAAAGTTTTAAAATTTAGGAACATGAAATGAAAAGAAAATAAAATCTTAAAAATTAGATAAATTTATAGAAAATGTCATTATACTGAAAGATAATAATAATAAAAAAAAAATGTAAAATAGGAAAAAAAGTAGGCGGCCATAAAACTTAAAGATTTTAACAAAATTACACTAATGTCATTAAACAATAAAATCATAAAAGGTAAACCAAATTACAAAATATCATTATGCCATTATGAAAAATAAATAGAAAGAATAGAAAGAATATGTATAAATAAAAAGACCATAAAACCTAAAATTTTAACAAAATTACACTAATGCCATTAAACAATAAAATCATAAAAGTTAAACAAAATTACAAAATGTCATTATGTCATTATGAAAAATAAATAAAAAGAATATGTATAAATAAAATACCATAAAACCTAAAATTTTAACTAAATTACACACTAATAAATTGTAATTTAAGAAGATGAAAATGAAAAGAAAATAAAATTTTAAAAGTTAAAAAAATTTACAAAAAATGCCATTATGCTATTATGAATGATTAAAAAAAAAAATAAAAAGTAAAATAAGAAAAAATAGACCATAAAAATATTAATTATATTATTAATATTAATATTTAAAATATTATAAATTTTATTTAGTTATTTATTTATTAAATATTTATATAATGAAAAAATTAAATCTTAAAATATGAAATGATATTTTAAAATAATAATAACAATAATGAATACATAATTATTCAATTCCTTCCTAATAATTCGTTTACCTTTCACTTATATTAACCTTATTAAAAAAACTAATTTAAAATTTAGTGGTTTTCATATATTATTTTATAATATAATATTAATATATATACTAGAAAAAACACTTTGCCCCAAGGTGCGGAGTGAATATAATTTCTGTAATTGAAAAAAATTATCCCAAAAAAGCTCAAATTTTCAAAAAAAAAAAAAAAAAAATATATATATATATATAATAAATATATATAAACTATAAAGAGGAGATAAAAAATCGTTATTTTTTATATTGAAGTTCAAACTAAAAAAACAGAAAACAAAAACAAAAGAATGAAAACAATTGTAGACACTAAAATTTTATTTATATATTTAAATAAATATTGAAGATATTGAAAGATTTTGCTCTTGGATGAGTGACACATGACAAACTAATAGCCATTGATTGTCACTCTCTTCATCTATAAATAGAGACCAAGAGAAAAGGTGGAAATAAGAGGTAAAATCGGAGGTAAAAATCGGTGGTGGCAAAGAAGAAAAGAAACTCCGACGATTCCTTCGGGGATCGTCCATAGTTTCTGGCGCATCCTCCCTTCGAGATCAAGCAAGCCTCAAGGCTCTCGAGAAGTCAAATCCATTCCGAGATCAAGTTCAAAGACCATCGGAGAAATCAAATCAAATACAGATGGATCGAGATAAAGCTCAAAGGCCCTCGAAGTTCAAATTCATTCCGAGATACGGCCCAAAACGCCCCTCGAAAGAAATCAAAATCTATTGGATCGAGACAAACCCAAAATGCCCTCGGATCCACGACGAAAAGAATTGGCGGAGAAATATAAAGATTCGAGCCCAATAACAAATATATATTATCTTGTGACATTATTTATTTTGCAGATAATAATAAATGAAAAGAAAATTTTATTGTTCACAAATTTGGCACGCCCAGTGGGACCATCTTTACTGCCCATCCCTTTTCTGTCAAATATCATGGAACAGAAGGAATGTGTTTGCAGATCCGAAAAAAAAAGAGACCAGCGAATCAACCTTCAAATGAAAAAAATTTTCAAATTCAAGGAGGCAGATCAACATTGGTATTGCGACCTTGTAAAAAAAAAAACTCCTCGACACGAGTGAAAACTGTCCATATTGATACAAAGACTCCTTGACACGAGTGTAAACTGCCTGCAAAGTTAAAGAAGCCTCTTTGATACGAGTGTAAACCGTCTGCAAAGTTGAAGAAGACTCCTTGATACGAGTATAAACTGTCTACAAAGTTGAAAAAGACTCCTTGACACGAGTGTAAACTGTCTACAAAGTTGAAAAAGACTCTTTGACACGAGTGTAAACTGTCTACAAAGTTAAAAAGACCCTTGACACGAGTGTAAATTGTCTACAAAGTTGAAGAAGACTCCTTGATACGAGAAAAAGAGGAGGAAGAAGACTTCTTGATAAGAGTATAAATCTCAACGGGACTCCTTGATACGAGTATAAACTATCTATGAACTACGTTAGACTTGATTCATAAAAGGTAAGGGATACGTAGGAATGCTTAGAACATAAAATTCTAAGTTTAGTCTTGAAAAAAAAAAAAAAAAAAGAGGAAAAAAGGACGACAAAAAAAGTATAAAAAAAAAAAAAAAAGAAAAAAAAAAAAAAAAAAAAAAAAAGTCGAAAAAAAGGAAAAAAAAAAAAAAAGACAAAAAGACGGAATTAAAAAAAAAAAATATATAAAAGTCAAAAATGAATCGTATTTATCTGCGAGTCAAATTCAAGATATACTCAAATACAATTCGATATTTATGAGATACTTTGGAACTTGTCCACGTAATAATTCTTCAAATTAACCCTGAACAAGTTTCAGGGGGCAATTTGTAGACAATGAAATTTTATTTATATATTTAAATAAATATTGAAGATATTAAAAGATTTTGCTCTTGGATGAGTGACACATGACAAACTAATAGCCATTGATTGTCACTCTCTTCATCTATAAATAGAGACCAAGAGAAAAAATGGAAATAAGAGGTAAAATCGGAGGTAAAAATCGGTGGTGGCAGAGAAGAAAAGAAACTCCGACGATTCCTTCGGGGATCGTCCATAGTTTCTGGCGCATCCTCCCTTCGAGATCAAGCAAGCCTCAAGGCTCTCGAGAAGTCAAATCCATTTCGAGATCAAGTTCAAAGACCATCGGAGAAATCAAATCAAATACAGAAGGATCGAGATCGAGCCCAAAGGCCCTCGAAGTTAAAATTCATTTCGAGATCCGGCCCAAAACGCCCCTCGAAAGAAATTAAAATCTATTGGATCGAGACAAGCCCAAAATGCCCTCGGATCCACGACAAAACGAATCGGCGGAGAAATATAAAGATTCGAGCCCAATATCAAATATATATTATCTTGTGACATTATTTATTTTGCAAATAATAATAAATGAAAAGAAAATTTTATCAACAATAATTAGAAAGAAAAAAATAATACATAACTATAAAAATGGAAATAATGAAAATGTTGAATAATGTAAAAGATAGAACTTGAATTTCTTTCATATGTTTTTCCAATTTTTTTTTAACTAAGTGAGAAATAGAAGAGAGGGGGAAAAAAAATTATTAAAAAAATTACTCATTCTCTCTTTAAATTTTTATAAATTTTTTTTACAAAAAAGAAGATGAAAAGATTTTAAGTTATAAAATATACTAATTATTAAGTACACTATATAATATAAAAAATAATAGATAAGATACACTTATACTAACTATTAAATTAGTATCATAAACTTATTGAATAGTTCAATAGATATATGAGATTTCAAAACCCTAAATACAAATTTTAAAAAATAAATAAATAAATTTGAAAGCCAATAATTAAAAATATTACTTGTAACTAAAAAAAAATAAATATATACATATCCCTAAAATCAACCATAAGAATGTTTATAAAATTATAATATAAACAAGTAAATCAAAAGATTTTACTAACTTTTTCAACCATGATTGTTAAAAGGTTATAAATAAATTAAAAAAAAAATTATGAGATATTTTTTAAAATTATAAGGTCTATTAAAAATCAGAATAAAAAATAAAATTATTAATATCATAAAAGATTAAAAAATTAAATAATAAATAACAAAATTAAAAGTTAGGTATTAAAAACATGAACTATTGTAATCATAGAAGATAATTATACATTTATTTATTTATTTATTTGATTTTTATTAAAAAGAGTTAATAAAATGAAAAATTCAGGTCACAAAAATTAAAAGTCTTTTAATACATAGAAGATATATATTTATTTATTTGATATTTATTTTAAAAAGAATTAAGAAAATAAAATTTTTTGGTTACAAAAACTAAAAGTCTTTTAATAAATAAACTAAATTCATAAATAATAAAATTTTAAGAATATTATTTAGGGTAAAGTATCTTAGTGATACCTCTTAGAGTTCAAAATCCAAATTTAGCACATAAGAAATTTTTCGTTCACAAGGTGCCATTCAGGTTTTAAAAAGTTTCACTATATGCCCTTCCGTCAATTTTCTCCGTCAGGTCAAATTTTTTACCGTTAGTCAACCATTTTTATTGTTTTGGGCAGGGGCATTTTTGTCTAGAAATTAAAAAATAAACCCTAATTTTTTATACAGGGTAATTTTATAATTTTTGATAAAAATAAACACTAAAACCTGAATTTTTCTCTATTCTATTCTTCTTCTTCCACACATTCTTTACTAATTCTTCTAAAATTCACATTTTTTTTTTCAAAATTCAATTTTTTTATTCTTCAAAATTCAATTTTTTTTTCCAAAATTTATATCTTTTAAATTTATATCTTTTTCCAAAATTCACATTTCTTTTCAAAATAATTTTTTTTTCAAAATTTAAATCTTTTTCCAAACTTTATATCTTTTAAATTTATATCTTCTTCCAAAATTTACATTTTTTTCAAAATTCAATTTTTTTTTTTTAAAAATTTTTTTTTTTCCAAAACTTATATCTTTTAAATATATATCTTCTTCCAAAATTTATTATAACTTCTTCCAAGATTTACATTTTTTATCAAAATTAAATTTTTTTATTTTTCAAAATTCAAATCTTTTTTCCAAAATTTATTATAAAGTAATTTAAATAAAAAACTTAAAAGCCCTAAAATTTCTCCTTTGTTTGCTCAAAGAAAAGAAGAAGAAAAATCATCAAAGCCTCATTAATTTTCCATTTTCCAATTTCCATGTTCATGTAATCAAGAAATAAGGGTCGATGTCACAGAGTTCAACACAAACACCGAAGAACAAAACAATAATAGCAATAATAATTCCAAGAAAAACTATGGAAAATTAAAATCCAAATTCACTCTAAAATCTACACAAAAAAAAGACCAAAAAGAAAAAAAAAGTTTCGATTCACTACATGCACCGTTTGTTGCTCTAAAATTTCAAATTAATTTCCCCAAATTTCAAACAAATTTCCAAATTTCCGTGACTAATTTGAAGAAAAAAAAACGGGGAGAGAAGAGGAAGAAGAAGAAGATATAAGAAGAAGAAAACATAAGAAGAAGAAGAGAGAAGAAGAAGAGAGAAGAAGAAGAAAGAAGATGAAGAAGAAGAATGAAGAAGAAAGAAGAAGAAGAAGAAGAAAGAAGAGAAGAAGAATGAAGGAGAAGAAAGATGATGGAGATAAGAGAAGAAGAAGGAGAAGGAAAAAATTTAGGCTTTTAGGTTTTTATTAAAAATTACAAAAATATCCTTTATAAAAATTTGGGTTTATTTTTAAATTTCGAAACAAAAATTCTCCCCCCAAAATAGTAAAAAAGGGTTGACTAAAGGTCAAAAATTTGACGACTGAGAAAAAAATGACGGCAAGGGCATGTAGTGAGACTTTTTAAAACCCGAATGACACCTGAACGAGAAAAATTTCTTAGGTGCTAAACTTTGATTTTGAACTCTAAAAAGTGTTACTAGGATACTTTGCCCTATTATTTATTATGAATACAAAATTAATTATAACTATTATTTTTATTTTTTTATTCTTTATTTATTTTGTTCATTGATATTAAATTTAATAAATATATATATAAAAATTAACCAAATTTAAATAAATTCATAAATATTATTATTCTATTTAATAAATATAATTTCATATTAATAGTATATATGTTAAAAACATTTATTTATTTAAAAAACTTTAATTTAAATGCAAATTTTTTAAAAAAAAAATTATCAACCTAATTTTTATATTCATACTTTCTCTAAGATTTTATCCTATAAATAGAAAAATCTTGTATAAGAGAAGATTAATCTCTATTCTTTCTCCCTATATTGTTTCTATTTTGTTCTTATTATCATTAGTTTTATAACACGGTTATAACACGAGTCTCTACCGCCAAGTAAAATTTTTAAGGTTCAAGAAAACCATCAAGAATTCAAGATCTATAAAAGTTCGATTTTGCAAACCAAGAATTTAAGATTTTTAAAAGTTCGATTTCGCAAACTATTTAATTCATCAAATTTTTCATTTAGAAATCTATTATTACGTTAACTTTTTTGCTTTCACACTGTGTTGTTTGCATGCTATTGTATGATATTCTATGAGTAATGTGTTATTACATAATAGCGTTTACTATTGCCTGTACACGTGTCGCAGTCTAATTATTGCAAGTCCTAATATATGTCACTGCATTTTACGGTGACACATATAGTATAATTATTCTATTTATCTAAAAATTGGTTTATTTCAATTCTTATATTGCACAATTTAATTCTTGCTGCACAGAATGTTACAGTTAACCTGTATCATTTCATGCATTCTGCCAATTTTTGATATGCATCATGCTTTATAATTCGTAACCATTACTGCGATAATGTGTGTAAGCAACCATGAAATTCAATAATACTTATTTTATTATCATTCATAAGGTTTTAAGACACTTGTGATGCACATATATGCACCTTGTATTTTTATCATTCCTTGTCTTAATCGATTTTTGTCACTATTATAATGGTGAAATTGATGTGCTTCGAATATGATCATGTGATAATTTTACTGATTTATTCAGTAAGGCCCTTCTATCGCAATCTTTGCGGAATTGAGATAAAAAATTTGTTTGCGTCAAATTAAAGATCTCGAAAGTTTATCTCATCGGGGGAGAGATTTACGTATTAAGAATAGTGTACTTTTTTTTCCTTCACTAGAATTTTTTTCCCACTGGGGGTTTTTATCTAGTAAGGTTTTAACGAGGCATATTCTTTATGCAATGGACATCAAGGGGGAGAATTATGAATCCTGAAGATTCATTGAGTGTTATGAATCCTGAAGATTCATTGAATTCAAAGATTTATTAAATTTAGTGGATGTCCATCTAATGGTCATTATTATCCCTTCAAGATCAATGATATTATTAATGGAATAATTCTTGTACAATGGATATTCAAGGGGGAGTGTTATAAATCTATTTATTATGTGAATATCCATTGAGATATCATATACCTTCTAGACTTCTTTATTGTTTTATATTTCTACTTTCTCTAGAGTTTTATCCCTATAAATAGACACGTCCGGTACAAGAAAGAAGATGAATCAATAAAATTACTCATTATTTTTTCTCCCCGTATATTGTCTCTATTTTGTTCTTATTATCATTAGTTTTATAACAAAATTTTGATAATTAACATAATTTTTTAAAATTTAAAGAGAAATTGAAATCATGATATGTTTTTTTACTTTTTAAAAAATAAAAATATAAAAATTAAATTTAAATAAATAATTAAGTATAAATTATAAATAAGATATAAGATAAGATATATATTAATGGTTAGGATAAAGACAATAAATCAAATAAAATAGTGGAGTATATAAGATATTTTTGGTCTATTGTTCAACACCTCACTTAAAATATAAAGCTTTAAGTACCAATTTTCTTTTATGACAATTTTTATACTGGAAATGCCATAAGTTGCTATTTATTGTATGCATTATATAAGAGTTTAGTGAAACATTCATTTTAATAAAATTTAAAAATTAATAAATTATAATTCAAATTGAAGTTAAATTAATTAGAAATATAATTTTTAAATATCAAGTAATTTAATAAAATATAAAACAAATATTCATATGTTACATAAATCTGCATTGAATTTTAGGTGAACCCACAATTAATCATAAACAAAATTTAAGAGGCAAAAGTGGAAAAAAAAAATCAACCTTTATAACGTGGCAACCAACATCTTTTGGTCCAAATGGAAGGAGTTTGATTTCTCATCCGCAAGTCGTAAGTTCAACATTTACATATAGAGAGATAAGTGTAAAGAGAGTTTCCCCTAATATGAGTCCGATTCGGCTCGAATTCGATTTAGTTGAGAGCTTAGAGTGACCATGAGACACAAATAAATTACAAAAAAAACAAAACAAAAAAACATATATAATGTGGCAGTTGGTAGAACGGAACGGGACTTTTTTTGTATATTACTTTTTATGTTGTCTACAATCAATCTGATAAATAAATTCTTATGTATTAGGAGAGGTCAGGGCCGTGTAGAGCCTAAGGCGAGTTAGGCGGTCGCCTTAGGCCCCGCATCGGCGGGAGGCCCCAAAAATTAATTTTTTTTTTTTTTTTTTGAGAAATAAAACCTTTGGAATTTGAGAAATAGAACCGTTGGTCTGTTTTATGTGATATAGCTAATTCATGTCCTAGAGCTATTGCTTTTTTTGGAGTACTTCAAAGGATTTATTCTTTATTTGTTTCTTCAACTATAAGGTGGAAAATTTTACAAGATAATGCATGTAAATTATCCATTAAATCTTTATCTCAAACACGGTGGGAAAGTATAATTGAAAGTGTTAAGGCCATTAAATTCCAAGCTCCTAAAATAAGAGATGCTTTGTTTCAATTATCAAATAGTAGTGAAGATCCTAAAATAAAAAGTGAAGCTATGTGTTTAGCAACTTATGAGATTGAGAATTTTGAATTTTTGTTAGGAATGAATATTTGGTATGACATATTATTTGTTGTTAATATTGTGAGTAAAAGTTTACAATCTAAAGAAATGCATATAGATGTAGCTATAGATCAACTAAAAGGTCTAATTAGTTATTTTAAAAATTATAGGGAGAATGATTTTGAATCTGCTTTGGAATCTGCTAAATCAATGGTTATTGAAATGGATATTGAACCTAAATTTCGTGAAAAACGCATAATTTACAAAAAAAAAAAATTTGATGATAATAATAATAATGAGACTATGCATTCTCTTGAAGATTCTTTTCGCATTGAATATTTTTTATATGTTGTTGATAAATCAATATGTTCACTTGAAACTAGATTTGAACACTTGTTAGAATATGAAAATATTTTTGGTTTTTTATTTGATTTACAAAAATTCAAAACTTTGAATGAAGAAACATTAAAAAAATGTTGTATTAATCTTGAAAGTCATTTAAAATTTAATGATTATTCCGATATTGATGGATTTGATTTATTTTCGGAGTTAAAAATATTGAAAGAAGTTTTAACAAAAGAAATTAATAGTCCTATAGATATATTAAATTATGTTAAAGTATTAGATTGTTTTCCAAATACATATATTGCATATAGAATATTATTAACAATACCTGTAACGTTTGCTAGCGCTGAAAGAAGTTTTTCTAAATTAAAATTAATCAAATCCTATTTAAGATCAACCATGACACAAAATAGATTAAATGAATTAGTTATTTTATCTATTGAAAATGAAATGTTAGAATATATTGATTGTAAAGATATAATAACTGATTTTGTATCTCAAAAGGCTAGAAAAATAAATAACTAAAAAGGCCCCCAAAAAAAATTTCGTCTTAGGCCCCCGAGATCCTCTACACGGCTCTGGGAGAGGTATATGTTGACATGGGAGACTAATTAACCAATTTCTGATACATCAACACGGCGGTCAAGAACTACAATGCTGGATGATCTAACTGGCAACCACTTGCGCCAGTGAGTCATTGTGGGAATTCCATGCATGATTTACCAAGTCTTCGTTTGTGGCGATGCCCTGTCAATAATTAACTTAAATTTTGTTCCTTCGTTAGGTTGTATCTATTCTTGAAAAAAAGATTTCATCATCACAAAAAATAGTGTCTTTAAAAAACTTCACTCAAGCTAAATTCACCCTCGTGTTTCTGTCATCTCATTTTTTTAGTTGATTTTTTCTTTTCTTTTTTTTTGATAAATTTTTTAAGTTGATTCATACTTCCTTGAAAAACTCAATTATTTTATTTCTTTCTCTTCTTTAATAGCTAGGAGACAAGAAGACCAAGACTTTCTATAATCCCAGAGCTGGAGGAAGTCCATGTCCAACCTTAGATATTGGTTTCAATCCCATTATAAATAACAAACAGTTCCCAAATT
>JAHSUH010000996.1:0-11140 GCA_025388415.1 Cynanchum wilfordii | reverse complement strand
AATTGTATATTTCGTGAACACTGTGAATGGCATTTGGAAAATGAATAGTTCAGATAGACTAGATCTTTCGATCGATCCGGATACTTGGGATCCTATGGACGAAGACATGGTGTCTCTTGATCCCATTGAATTTCATGCAGAGGACGAACCACCTTATAAAGATCGTATTGATTCTTATCAAACAACGACGGGATTGCCCGAGGCTGTTCAAACAGGCATAGGCGAACTAAATGGCATTCCCGTAGCAGTTGGGGTTATGGATTTTGAGTTTATAGGGGGCAGTATGGGGTCCGTAGTCGGGGAAAAAATCACCCGTTTGATTGAATACGCTACCAACCAATTTCTACCCCTTATTATAGTGTGTGCTTCCGGGGGCGCGCATGCAGAAGAAGTGTGAGCTTGATGCAAATGGCTAAAATATCGTCTGTTTTATATGATTATCAATCAAATAAAAAGTTATTTTATGTATCAATCCTTGCATCTCCTACTACTGGCGGGGTGACGGCTAGTTTTGGTATGTTGGGTGATATCATTATTGCCGAACCCAATGCTTACATTGCGTTTGCAGGTAAAAGAGTAATTGAAGAAACATTGAAGATAATAGTACCCGAAGGTGTGCAAGAGACTGAATATTTATTCGAGAAGGAGATTCGACCTAAGTGTTATTTTTTTAAGAGGTTTTTTTTCTTTTAGAAAACCCGAATTTATTAGTTTTGGGGAGGGTGATTATGATTGTTGGGGGGGAATTGATTTTTTTTTTAGTGGATGATTGATTTATTGATTTTATGGGTGTTTTTTGACATTTTTTGGTGTTTTTGTTTATTTTGTATTTTTTTTTTTTGGATTGCAATGTTTATCTCTTCATGTTCCAAGAAAACAAGATTGTTTAGACCTGATGGACCCCATCTCTTTTTTTAATTTAAATTATATTTTTATAAAAATTTAATATATATATATTTTTAAGAAATTTAATTTTAGAAAGATTTAAAATATAAAAAAAATTTATATAGAAAATTAAAAAAATTAAAAAAAAAAAAACTTAATATTGGGGTAATATAGGTATAGTATTTTTTTTTTTAAAATTAGGAAGGGGGGGGGGAAAAAAAAATATTGAAAATTTTTATTTTTATGGGGAGATATTAGGGAAGTGTTATTTTTGGGTTTTTTGTTTTGATTTAGATCTAAGTAATTTGATGAATTACTCCTAAAGGTTCACATCAAACTAGTGCTAGTTGATGAGAGTTACTTCGGAAAAAAAACAAAAAAGGTAAAGTCAGATTAATTTGAGGGTTTCTCTCAATTCCAATAAAAAAACCCGGTCAAGTATGAATTGGCGATCAGAACATATATGGATAGAACTTATAATGGAGTCTCGAAAAATAAGTAATTTCTGCTGGGCCTTTATCCTTTTTTAGGTTCATTAGGATTCTTATTGGTTGGAACTTCCTGTTATCTTGGTAGAAATTTAATATCTTTTTTCCGTCTCAGCAAATCATTTTTTTCCCCAAGGTATCGTGATGTCTTTCACGGGATCGCGGGGTCTCTTTATTAGTTCCTATTTGTGGTGCACAATTTCCTGGAATGTAGGCAGCGGTTATGATCGATTCGATAGAAAGAAAGGCATAGTGTGCATTTTTCGGGGGGGATTTCCGGAAAAAACGCGTCGCATATTCCTCCGATTCCTTATAAAAGATATTCAGTCCATTAGAATAGAAGTTCAAGAGGGTATTTATGCCCGTCGTGTCCTTTATATGGACATCCGGGGCCAGGGGGCCATTCCCTTAACTCGTACTGATGAGAATTTGACTCCACGGGAAATTGAACAAAAAGCTGCTGAATTGGCCTATTTCTTGCGTGTACCAATTGAAGTATTTTGAAAAAAAAGGGGGAAATGGGTGTTTTGAGGAAAAAATGCAAGAATCCTCTTTTTTCTATAACATAACCTATAACCTAAGTGAAGTTTCATCAGAAGGGTCATTTCGAGCCAAAGCGGGGCGGAACAATTACAAAACGAAATTCTTTATTTTTGTCACTCGGCGTTTTATTTTCCCTTTCTTTTGTCTTCCTTAATAACCAAGACAAAAATAACAATTAGATTTATTAATAATGATAACTAGAAAATTTCTGGCTTGTTTTGCTACTTTGAGTATTGCAATATCTTTCCCTCAATTAGTAGTATTCTACTATTCCTGTCTGTAGGCAATCAGGGAATTTTTTTTTTTTTTAATATTGATATTGTGGATTCTTTCGTCTCAAAATTGGATTAATATTCATTACTTAAACTTAAAGTTTCTTTCAGTCATTCATTGAAAGGAGACAGTTGTTTCGAATTTGCGCAATTGAGATATCGGGAAACTTTTTTTTAGTATTTCTTCGTTGGAAATGGATTGATTTTTAGTCGATTTCTCCAGTCTTTCGAGATTAAAAGACTAATCAAAAAAGCACAAATAAAATAGATTAAATTAATAGGTCCCGTACCTGTATAGAACTCATGCGTGAAAGAAGGATTCGATCTCATAGAGTCGACGAATGAAGTGGGTTGATTAACACTCACAGATGAAAATGGCAAAAAAAAAAAGCATCCACTCCTCTTGTATCTATAGTATTTTACTCTGGTGGCTTTCCCTCATTTAAAAAGTCTGGAATCTTGGGTTACCAATTCGTGGAATGCCGGGCAATCCGAAATTTTATTGAATGATATTCAAGAAAGGGGTATTCTAGAAAAATTCATAGAATTAGAGGAACTCCTCGTCTTGGACGAAATGATCGAAGAATACTCGGAGACACGTCTACACAAGCTTCCTATACCTCTCGGAATACAAAAAGAAACGATCCAATTAATCAAGATACACAACGAAGATCATATCCATACGATTTTTCACTTCTCAATAAACATAATCCGTTTTGTTATTCTCAGTGGTTATTCTATTTTGGGTAACGAAGAACTTGTTATTCTTAACTCTTGGGCCCAGGAATTCCTATATAACCTAAGCGACACAGTCAAAGCTTTTGGTATTCTTTTATTAACCGATTTATGTATCGGATTCCACACTCCACGGTTGGGAATTACGATTGGCTCGTCTACAAAGATTTTGGATTTGTTCAGAATGATCAAACATATCGGGTCTTGTTTCCACTTTTCCAGTCATTCTTGATACAGTTTTTAAATATTGATTTTCCGTTATTTAAATCGCGTATCTCCGTCACTTGTAGTTATTTATCATTCAATGAATGACTGATAACGGATCCACTCATATTAATCTAATCCAATTCGAAGGTTTGCAACTTGTAGTTGTACATAAACAAAGCATTGAAAATTTATGCTTTCTATTTTTACCATCGTCAGGATGAATCCTATATATTCCAGTAACTAACAGAATCGTGGATAGGGAACTATATTAGTGACTTACCCCACCTATTGTATAAATTTTGGTATCAACGGTTGAACCACGGAAACTAGAAATACTTTTCTTGGATAAAGGAACAGATTACTCGATCTATTTCCGTATCGCTCATGATATATATCATAACTCAGACGGCCATTTCAAATGCATATCCCATTTTGCACAGCAGGGTTATGAAAATCCACGAGAAGCGACGGGGCGTATTGTATGCGCCAATTGTCATTTAGCTAACAAGCCCGTGGATATTGAGGTACCGCAAGCGGTACTTCCCGATACCGTATTTGAAGCGGTTGTTCGAATTCCTTATGATATGCAACTGAAACAGTTCTGCTAATGGTAAAAGGGGGGTTTGAACGTAGGGGCGTCTTATTTTACCGGAAGGTTTTGAATTAGCCCCCCCGATCGTATTTCCCCGAGATGAAGGAAAAGATAGGAAATTTGTCTTTCAGAGCTATCGCCCCAATAAAAAAATATCTTGTGATAGGCCCGTCCCCGGTCAGAAATATAGTGAAATTTCCTTCCCTTCTTTCGCGGCGCACTAAAAAGATGTTCACTTCTTAAAATATCCTATATACGTAGGCGGGAACAGGGGAAGGGGTCAGATTTACCCGACGGGAGCAAGAGTAACAATACAGTTTATAATGCTACAGCAGCGGGTATAGTAAGGAAAATCATACGAAAAGAAAAGAAGGGGGGGATATGAAATATCCATAACAGATCCGGATGGACGTCAAGGGTTGATATTTTATCCCCCAGGACCAGAACTTCATTTCAGAGGGGGAATCCCCGAAATTTGATCAACCATTAACGAGTAATCCTAATGGGGCGGATTTGGTCAGGGGATACGGAAATAGTACTTCAAGATCCATTACGTGTCCGAGGCCTTTATTCTTCTTGGCATCTGTTATTTTGGCACAAATCTTTTGGTTCTTAAAAAGAAACAGTTCGAGAAGGTTCAATTGGCTGAAATGAATTTCTAGACTTGCGGATTTATTGACATCAAGTTTGTAAAAGGGATTTTCGTTTTCCCAGCCTTCGGCACAAGAAAGGAAACCCCTCCTGTGCCGAAGAGTAATGATTCCTGATGCGCTTTTTCAAATATTCCTAGTCTTTTTCCGGTTACCGGAACCCTTTTTTTTTATACGAAACATTCTAAGTATAAGAAGTAGTGGACAAATAAAAAAAAGAGGGCAATTCATTAAATATAACTTATTGAATGAACTTCAAAAATTGCATTTTGATGAGATACTAAAATAAAAGATGAGATACTAAAATAAAAAGAGTCAAAATGCAAATAAGGAGTAAAGGTCTATTAGTATAGATCTATTAGTATAGAATAGTATAGAAAGTATTTACCCGATATCTAATTTACAAAATATAGATTCTATCATCCCACATCCACGAAATTGAGTGATTCCTATTCCCTTTTTCTTCTAATTTTTAAATGAAAGTACGGATAGATACTGTCAGGGAGGCGGTGTTCTGAATCAATCACTGGAGTTCATTTTTCAAAAGCATCACCAGAAAGTGGAGTTTTTTGAAACGGAAGAAAAGGGATTTCTCTTTTAGACAAAAAAAAAGAGTATGATTCTTAAGAACTCAACGGGCCCCCCCTGAATCAGACAAACAAAGAAGGAAATCCCGCTGAGTTCTTATGCTTTGATGTCTACAACTCAATTCATTCGATTACTAGAGGGACGAGCCCAATCCAGAATATGAACCATAAAAAGGAAACACCTAGTAAACCGATCACAAGAATACCTGTTACAGTACCTATTATCCAAAGAGGAATCCTTCCAGTAGTATCGGCCATTTACCCCACTTCCCCACATTTCATCAAGTGTTCGTGCTAGAGACATAAACAGTCATGGATAATTATGAAATGAGACCCTTCCAAATGCGCTAAGAGAATGCCTAGAATTCTTATTTCTTCTCTTCGTTTTATTAATTGAAGAAATAATTGGAAAATAAAACAGCAAGTACAAAAAGAGTAATAACCCCCAGTATAAACCGGTACGATTCAATTCAACATTTTGTTCGTTCGGGCTTGATTGTGTCATAGCTCTATAATTCGGATGTAGGTTTATCGTTGGATGAACTGCATTGCTGATATTGATCCCAAAAAAAGACGGTAGGTACGGCTAGACCGTGAACAGCCAACCATCGTACTGTAAAATTGGATAGGTTCGATCTATAGTCATTAGGGCCTCCTAAAAAGATCTACTAAATTCATCAAGTTGTTCCAAAGGATCAAAACGGCCAGTTATTAATGGAATTCCCGTCGGCCCTCTGTGAAATACCGTTTGGCCGAGGACTTCCAAACACATCATAAGCTAAACCGGTGCTGACAAATAACCAACCCGCAATGAATAGGAAGGTATAGTAATGCTATGAATGACCCAGTATCGAATACCGGTGATAATATCAGCAAAAGAACCTTCCGGCTTCCGGACATGCTGAACTCCACATATCTTGTACAGTCAAAGGGGATCGATTCCGTAAAAGATGCGATCAGTAAATGAGAATTCACCGAAACCACATCTTAGTTGGATCACCAATATGGTACCAAGGGCGTCTTTAGAGTATACCGAATCAGTATAGCTATCCTTCTTCTGACACAGCAACGAAATTTTAATCAGTATCGAAGGGCTAAAACTTCTTGCTTTATTCTTCTTTATTGATGTAAACGATGCTCCGTTCAATAAAAATCCGCCAATGCAAGGCGAGTATCATTTGAATGGGATAGAACTATTGATTGCAATTTATTCTTTTTTTGTTTGATGAATTGATCTACTACACTTTGTTACTGGACGATTCCAATTTTCAAAATAAATTAAAAAAAAAAAATTCCAACAAAAAATTGCTTCTGCAACTCTGAAGGGTAAATTTCTTCTCGCATCTGCGGGGAATATGATACTCCATTGCATTGACGAATTTTCTATTGAACGGAGCATCGTTTTACATCAATAAAGAAGATGTAAAGCAAAAAGGGAATTATTTAGCACCCACTTTCGATACTGATTAAACGAAAATTTCGTTGCTGTGTCAGAAGAAGGATAGCTATACTGATTCGGTATACTCTAAAGACGCCCTTGGTACCATATTGGTGATCCAACTAAGATGTGGTTTCGGTGAATTCTCATTTACTGATCGCATCTTTTACGGAATCGATCCCCTTTGACTGTACAAGTATATGTGGAGTTCAGCATGTCCGGAAGCACAGGAGAACGTTCTTTTGCTGATATTATCACCAGTATTCGATACTGGGTCATTCATAGCATTACTATACCTTCCCTATTCATTGCGGGTTGGTTATTTGTCAGCACCGGTTTAGCTTATGATGTGTTTGGAAGTCCTCGGCCAAACGAGTATTTCACAGAGAGCCGACAGGGAATTCCATTAATAACTGGCCGTTTTGATCCTTTGGAACAACTTGATGAATTTAGTAGATCTTTTTAGGAGGCCCTAATGACTATAGATCGAACCTATCCAATTTTTACAGTACGATGGTTGGCTGTTCACGGTCTAGCCGTACCTACCGTCTTTTTTTGGGATCAATATCAGCAATGCAGTTCATCCAACGATAAACCTACATCCGAATTATAGAGCTATGACACAATCAAACCCGAACGAACAAAATGTTGAATTGAATCGTACCAGTTTATACTGGGGGTTATTACTCATTTTTGTACTTGCTGTTTTATTTTCCAATTATTTCTTCAATTAATAAAACGAAAGAGAAGAAATAAGAATTCTAGGCATTCTCTTAGCGCATTTGGAAGGGTCTCATTTCATAATTATCCATGACTGTTTATGTCTCTAGCACGAACACTTGATGAAATGTGGAGGGAAGTGGGGTAAATGGCCGATACTACTGGAAGGATTCCTCTTTGGATAATAGGTACTGTAACAGGTATTCTTGTGATCGGTTTACTAGGTGTTTTCTTTTATGGTTCATATTCTGGATTGGGCTCGTCCCTCTAGTAATCGAATGAATTGAGTTGTAGACATCAAAGCATAAGAACTCAACGGGATTTCCTTCTTTGTTTGTCTGATTCAAGGGGAGGGGGCCCGTTGAGTTCTTAAGAATCATACTCTTTTTTTTTTTTTTGTCTAAAAGAGAAATCCCTTTTCTTCCGTTTCAAAAAACTCCACTTTCTGGTGATGCTTTTGAAAAATGAACTCCAGTGATTGATTCAGAACACCGCCTCCCTGACAGTATCTATCCGTACTTTCATTTAAAAAATTAGAAGAAAAAGGGAATAAGGAATCACTCAATTTCGTGGATGTGGGATGATAGAATCTATATTTTGTAAATTAGATATCGGGTAAATACTTTCTATACTATTCTATACTAATAGATCTATACTAATAGACCTTTACTCCTTATTTGCATTTTGACTCTTTTTATTTTAGTATCTCATCTTTTATTTTAGTATCTCATCAAAATGCAATTTTTTGAAGTTCATTCAATAAGTTATATTTAATGAATTGCCCTCTTGTTTTTTTATTTGTCCACTACTTCTTATACTTAGAATGTTTCGTAAAAAAAAGAGGGTTCCGGTAAATCTGTAAAAAAAGACTAGGAATATTTGAAAAAGCGCATCAAGAATCATTACTCTTCGGCACAAGAAGGGGGTTCTTTCTTGTGCCGAAGGCTGGGAAAACGAAAAATCCCTTTTACAAACTTGATGTCAATAAATCCGCAAGTCTAGAAATTCATTTCAGCCAATTGAACCTTCTCGAACTGTTTCTTTTTAAGAACCAAAAAGATTTGTGCCAAAATAACAGATGCCAAGAAGAATAAAAGGCCTTGGACACGTAATGGATCTTGAAGTACTATTTCCGTATCCCCCTGACCAAATCCGCCCACATTAGGATTACTCGTTAATGGTTGATCAAATTTCAGGGATTCCCCCTCTGAAATAAGAAGTTCTGGTCCTGGGGGGATAATATCAACCACTTGACGTCCATCCGGATCTGTTATGGATATTTCATATCCCCCCTCCTTTCCTTTTCGTATGATTTTCCTTACTATACCCGCTGCTGTAGCATTATAAACTGTATTGTTACTCTTGCTCCCGTCAGGATAAATCTGACCCCTTCCCCGGTTCCCGCCTACGTATATAGGATATTTTAAGAAGTGAACATCTTTTTTAGTAGCGGGGTCAGGGGAAAGAATAGGAAAGGAAATTTCACTATATTTCTGACCGGGGACAGGGCCTATCACAAGAATATTTTTTTATTAGGGCGATAGCTCTGAAAAGACAAATTTCCTATCTTTTCCTTCATCTCGGGAGAAATACGATCGGGGGGGCTAATTCAAAACCTTCCGGTAAAATAAGAACAGCCCCTACATTCAAACCCCCCTTTACCATTAGCAAGAACTTGTTTCAGTTGCATATCATAAGGAATTCGAACAACCGCTTCAAATACAGTATCAGGAAGTACCGCTTGCGGTACCTCAATATCCACGGGCTTGTTAGCTAAATGACAATTGGCACATACAATACGCCCCGTCGCTTCTCGTGGATTTTCATAACCCTGCTGTGCAAAAATGGGATATGCATTTGAAATGGCCGTCTGAGTTATGATATATATCATGAGCGATACGGAAATAGATCGAGTAATCTGTTCCTTTATCCAAGAAAAAGTATTTCTAGTTTCCATGGTTCAACCGTTGATACCAAAATTTATACAATAGGTGGGGTAAGTCACTAATATAGTTCCCTATCCACGATTCTGTTAGTTACTGGAATAATATAGGATTCATCCTGACGATGGGTAAAAATAGAAAGCATAAATTTTCAATGCTTTGTTTATGTACAACTACAAAGTTGCAAACCTTCGAATTGGATTAGATTAATATGAGTGGATCCGTTATCAGTCATTCATTGAATGATAAATAACTACAAGTGACGGAGATACGCGATTTAAATAACGGAAAATCCAATATTTAAAAAACTGTATCAAGAATGACTGGAAAAGTGGAAACAAGACCCGATATGATTTGATCATTCTGAACAAATCCAAAATCTTTGTAGACAGAGCCAATCAGTAATTCCCAACCGTGGGGTGAATGGAATCCGATACATAAATCGGTTAATAAAAGAATACAAAAAGCTTTGACTGTGTCGCTTAGGTTATATAGGAATTCCTGGGCCCAAGAGTTAAGAATAACAAGTTCTTCGTTACCCAAAATAGAATAACCACTGAGAATAACAAAACAGATTATGTTTATTGAGAAGTGAAAAATCGTATGGATATGATCTTCGTTGTGTATCTTGATTAATTGGATCGTTTCTTTTGTATTCCGAGAGGTATAGGAAGCTTGTGTAGACGTGTCTCCGAGTATTCTTCGATCATTTCGTCCAAGACGAGGAGTTCCTCTAATTCTATGAATTTTTCTAGAATACCCCTTTCTTGAATATCATTCAATAAAATTTCGGATTGCCCGGCATTCCACGAATTAGTAACCCAAGATTCCAGACTTTTTTTAAATGAGAGAGAAAGCCACCAAGTAAAAAAATACTATAGATACAAGAGGAGTGGATGCTTTCTTTTTTGCCATTTTTTTCATCTGTGAATTGTTAATCAACCCACTTCATTCGTCGACTCTATGAGATCGAATCCTTCTTTCACGCATGAGTTCTATACAAGGTACGGGACCTATTAATTTAATCTATTTTATTTGTGCTTTTTTGATTAGTCTTTTAATCTCGAAAGACTGGAGAAATCGACTAAAAATCAATCCATTTCCAACGAAGAAATACTAAAAAAAAAGTTTCCCGATATCTCAATTGCGCAAATTCGAAACAACTGTCTCCTTTCAATGAATGACTGAAAGAAACTTTAAGTTTAAGTAATGAATATTAATCCAATTTTGAGACGAAAGAATCCACAATATCCAATATTAAAAAAAAAAAAATTCCCTGATTGCCTACAGACAGGAATAGTAGAATACTACTAATTGAGGGAAAGATATTGCAATACTCAAAGTAGCAAAACAAGCCAGAAATTTTCTAGTTATCATTATTAATAAATCTAATTGTTATTTTTGTCTTGGTTATTAAGGAAGACAAAAGAAAGGAGAAAATAAAACGCCGAGTGACAAAAAAAAAGGAATTTCGTTTTGTAATTGTTCCGCCCCGCTTTGGCTCGAAATGACCCTTCTGATGAAACTTCACTTAGGTTATAGGTTATGTTATAGAAAAAAAGAGGATTCTTGCATTTTTTCCTCAAAACACCCATTTCCCTTTTTTTTTTTTAAAATACTTCAATTGGTACACGCAAGAAATAGGCCAATTCAGCAGCTTTTTGTTCAATTTCCCGTGGAGTCAAATTCTCATCAGTACGAGTTAAGGGAATGGCCCCTGGCCCCGGATGTCCATATAAAGGACACGACGGGCATAAATACCCTCTTGAACTTCTATTCTAATGGACTGAATATCTTTTATAAGGAATCGGAGGAATATGCGACGATTTTTTCCAGGAAATCCCCACCGAAAAATGCACACTATGCCTTTCTTTCTATCGAATCGATCATAACCGCTGCCTACATTCCAGGAAATTGTGCACCACAAATAGGAACTAATAAAGAGACCCGCGATCCCGTAGAAAGACATCACGATACCTTGTGGAAAAAAATGATTTGCTGAGACGGAAAAAAAAGATATTAAATTTCTACCAAGATAACAGGAAGTTCCAACCAATAAGAATCCTAATGAACCTAAAAA